>PVHX01015106.1:0-47994 GCA_004024805.1 Geosciurus inauris
CACCTAAGCTGTTGTATTAGTGCAGGCATTTTCATTTCTGTTGGACTTAAGAAACTACCTTCATGCAATTGTCTGAAGAAGGCCAGGAAAGAGGAAAGAGGTTTGCAGGAAGGGAGAAAATGATCCCAGATTTGGAGATTCTTTTTTATCACTCTATTTGCCATCTAGGGAAAGGAGATCAGTTTGTCTGGTTAGAGACATGTCTTTCTCCTCACTCCTCATTTTGGTGCAAAAGCAGGACCCACACAGTAGTGTGAGATTCAGTGGAGCCTCCCAGATGTCTGGGAGAAATGCTGTGAGGATGGAGTGGGGGAAGCTCATGGCCTTCCTCTGGAGACTCCCCAACTCACCTTCTGAGGGACCAGCTTTGGTGAAGCTCTGACTAGATTGAATGTGATCAGATCACATTTCCTGGGGCTGCCTGCCACCTGCAGGTCCTTGGCATTCACCTGTCCATGGGTCTTGGCTGGAGTTCTGTGCTTAGGAACATCTTCCTTACCTGAAGAAACTAATGAAACTTAGGAACATCTTCCTTATCTTCCTTACCTGAAGAAATTAATGGAAATTTCTCTATGGTCTCAATTGAATCCTGAATCGATGAAAAAACATTAGTTAATATTAACTTGCAAATGTCCCCCAATGGGCACAATTTGGGAGAGGAAGAATTTCCAGAAACTACACAACCACAAGTCTATGATCAACCCTCCTGTAAAAACAGATTAGTTACTATCTAAAATAATCAGTTGAAGCTGGGTGCGGTGGCGCAAACCTGTAATCCCAGCACTTAGGGAGGCTGAGACGAGAATGGCAAGTTTAAAGCCAGCCTCAGCAACGGTGAGGCACTAAGCAACTCAGTGAGACCCTGTCTCTACATGAAACACAAAATAGGGCTCGGGATGTGGCTCAGTGGTTGAGTGCCCCTGAGTTCAATCTCCAGTACCAAAAAAAAAAAAAAAAAAAAAATCAGTTGAGCATAAATATTGTAGAAATATCTTTCTCTTCCTGAATGCTTATTAAGTGCCAACATGGCTTCCAACACTATAATATAAATTATTATATTTATTCTTCAAAAAAAACCAATGAGGCAGGTACCTACCTATATTATGACTTTGCAATAACAAATCTTAGATCTTTAAATGTAGTGATTACACAGACAATAAGAGATAGAGTTTAGATATGAACAAGTCTGTTCATTAAACTGTTAAACCAAAGGTTCCCATAGAATTAAAGTGGGTTTGCATGACATCATTTCAGGTGGCATCCTAATATGTTGTTATGTTTTGAGGATTTAATGTTAATTTCAACATATACTAGGAAAAAATTATATATATTATATATAATATGTAAGTTACATACATATATGTAATTTGTGAAATTTCTATTTAGACTAGGAACGTGAGATTTTATTAAAATAATACACCACGTAAGATGAAATTTGCCATTTTAACTTCCAAACTCTAAAATTTAGTGGTATTTAGCACATGCACCATGTTGTGCGAGCATCACCACCACGTAGTATACAAACATCTAACCAAGGCTGGGGTTGTGGCTCAGTGGCAGAGCACTTGCCTAGCACATGTGAGGCACTGAATTTGATCCTCAGCACCACATAAAAATAAATAAAATGTATCCATCTACAACTCAAATTCTTTTAAAAAAGAAAATCTAAAAACTGTGAGGCATATGCATTGTCACTTCCTGCTCAGCCCTTGCTCCAGACCTCAGCCAACTTGCATCTGTCGGGGTTCCCCCAGCCAGGTAGCAATCTCCCCCTCGGCCTGCGGATGGGAGGAGCTCCCCCGGAGCCCCCGACAAGCACAAACTGAGAACAGGTAAAGCCGCCCTGCACGGAATCACCACGCACCGGGGAGTCTCCTCTCAAGCAAGAACTGATTTATTGAGGGGAGTTTACAGGTTTATATAGGGGAAGGGGTCCAGTGGTGTCCTGTTTCTAAAGCTAAGAATGTGGAAGGGGGTTGTCCACGTGTAATGGTATAGATTCATTTAGGTTAGGGCCATGCACTGTCCACGAGCAGGGAGCAGAGGTCAGCCAATAACGGTGAGGTGACGTGGCTTGCTCAGGGCAGCGTGGTCAACCCTGAGCTGACTGCTTGGCGCCATCTTGTGGCACGCCCCCACATCATGTGCTCTCTGTGTCTCAGCATTTCCCTATCTGGATCTGTCACATGAATGGACACATATGACATATGGCTGGAGAGAGTTTTTTCTTTTTACATTACCATTTTGAAGAAGAGTTGGCCTTTCTGTTGCAGGAAGCAAGGCTAAGTCCCCCTCGACACAGCTCCCAGTTCTTTACCGCCTCCCAGCTCCTTAGTATGATGGATCCAGACATCTTCCTTATACACACACCTCCTGGTAACCAGTTCTTTGGGACCTCCATTTGGGACCAGTCCATAATACATGCCTTAGGAGATTCACCCTACTGATCCCTAAGCTCTTCACAGACCAGGCAGATATGCCACAGTGATGACTTTTCAGTGACATCATGATCCATGGAACTAGAACCAACTTGCTCTAAGCATGCCAATTAGAACTCACTGCAGGATTCCCACCTAAGTGATACCTGGACCCTGATAAAGGATTGGGCCCATGTGGGTCAGAGCATGGTGCTCTTCTTTCTCTCTTGGTCCCCACCCACTGGTTGAGCATTAATGTCCCTGAAGCTCCCTACCTCCTATTGTCCCTGAAAGTCATCTTTCCCTCATTTCTCTGGGATTTATAAGTGGTAAACTGCTTCTGTTATTTCATGTGTTGTTTGAGTTGCCCTCTTGTGTTTCACCTGGGTGACAAATCTGCAGTTAACTTCTTTCCAGGTTAGACTTCCCCTGGAGAGTATATACTTAAGTGTGAATGAACAGGACAAAACCAGAAAACAGCCACTATGCGTTTTGCCAGTGTAAACAGATTTGCACTGGTCAAACACATGGTCATGGGTCAGACACTTAGGCATTGGACTGTCCACCCAAATATAGATGTACCCCTGGAAGACACACTGCAAATATCCATGAGCAAATGCTCTGAAGTCTCATCAGAGCAGGACTAGAGTTTGTAGACACTATCAGGAGAGTGATCTCAAACCACCCACAAAAACAAAACAAAATAGTGTACTTACTCATGGTTGGCTTCTTTCATTTAACACAATGTTTTTAATGTTCATCTGTGTTATATCAGGTATGAATAGTTCATTGCTTTTCAAGGCTGAAAATTTTTCAATTTTGTAGGTATATGACATTGTATTTATCCATTAATCAATGAATGAACATCACATAGTTTTCATCTTTTGGCTATTGTGAATAGTGCTGAGAATGCATATCTATATACAAGTGTTTGAACACCCGTTTTCAATTATTTTGAGCACATATTCTGATGTAATACAATCAAAAATATATACTCAGTGGTGAGTCATAAGGCAATTCTAAATTTAACTTACTGAGGGACTGCCAAACTCTTTTCCTTAACAACTCTACCATTTTACCTTCTCACTACCAATGTGTGAGGGTTCCAATTTCTCCACATCCTCACAACCCCTCATTCACTTGCTATGTTCCTTTTTCTCCTTTTCTATTATTGCCAAGTTACAGGTCAGAGATTGTGTCTCCTTGTGGCTTTGATTTGTGTTCTTCTAGTGACTAAGGATGTTGAGCATGTTTTCTTGTGATTGCTGGCCCTTTGTCACTCTTCCTTGGACAATGTCTGTTCAAGGGCTTTGCTCATTTGTTAAATGGGTCTCTTGTGGTTTTACTGGTGAGTTGTAGGAGGTTGTTACACATGCTGAATATGGATCCCATTTCAGATAGTGATTGAAAATATTTTCTTTCATTCTAGGAGTTGTGTTATCTCATCGATGGTGTGCTTTGATGAACAAAAGTTCTTAATTTTAATAAAGTCCAACTTCTCCCTCTCTCTCTCTTTCTCTTTCTTTTTTTTGTTTCCTGTGATTTGGGGATCAAAGCCAAGAAAGCATTGTCAAATAAAATGTCATGAAGCTATTCCCTTATGTTTTCTTTACAAATCTTATAATTTTAGTCTCACATTTAGGTTTTTGAACCATAAGAGCATGCATCTTGATCTGAGACTTCTAGCTTCCAGAACTGTGAGAAAATAAATTTCTGTTGTTTAAGCTACTTGATAGATGGGGGGATATTTTGTTATGGCAGCCTGAGCTAATACAACCATATATTCAAGGGTTTATTTCTGGGATCTCTATTCTCTTACATTGTTCTCTACTTTCCATTCTCTTCCAGTGGTCTATATGTCTCTGCTGTCTTTCATATGGTCTTGATGCCCATACCATAATGTTTTCATTTCTGTAGCTTTGTATTAAGCTTTAAAATTAAATCTACATCCTCAGCCCTATTTATTTTACATATTGAGACAAGGTCTCACTAAGTTGCCCAAAGTGGCCTTAAACCTGTGATCCACCTACCTGTCTTAGCTTCCCAAGTAGCTGGAATTACAGGCATGTGCTACTACATCTGGCCATCTTCTAGTTTTCAATGTACAAGTCCTTTACCTTCTTAGTTAATTTTTTTTCCAGAGTACTTTATTTTTTTCCATGTTATTGCAAATAGGATTGTTTTCTTCATTTCTTTTTTTTTTATTGTGCATGGAAAACTGAATTTTGCATATTGATTTTTTTGTCCTTCCATTTTGCTTAATTTGCTTATTAGCTATAACATTTTTTTTGTGTGTAGAATTCTGAGGGTTTTGTACATATAAGATCTATGTTGAATAGAAGAGATGAAGGAAGGCATACTTGACCTAGTTCTGATCTTGGAGGAAAAGCATTCAGTGTTTCACCATTGAGGATGACTATACCTGTGGGGTTTTCATAAAGAACCTGTGTTGTGTCAAGGAAGTTTCCTTCAATTACTCTCTGTTAAGTGTTTTAATCATGGAAAGGTTTCTGTTTTTTCAGCTGCTTTTCTTCATTAATTTGGACAGTTGTGATTTCTTCTTTCATTCCATTTATAGTATGTGTTATTTTTCAGATATGAGGTACCCCCATATGTGGTGAGGCAATGCAAGAATGTTCAGAGATTAATCCATTGATATATATTAACTGGGTAGTAACTGTAGGCAGGTAGGGTGTGACTGAAGGACATAGGTCACTGAGGATGTGCCTTTGGGGTTTATATGTTGTCCCTGGTGAGCAGAGCTCTCTCTGCTTCCTATTTGCCATGTACTGAGCTGCTTTCCTTTGCCACACCCTTTCACTATGATGTTCTGTCTCACCTCAGGCACAGAGCTGTGGAGTCAGCTGTCTATGAACTGAGACCTCTGAAATGTACAAAGACCTCAAATGTATTGAAATATGTGAGCAAGTTTTACCTAAGAAACGGCTGTGTAGATAAAGCTATTCAGTTCTTGGCAAAGGCCTCATGGGCAACACCCAACTCTGCCTTCCTGCAGCTCCCAATAAACTTTTCCTCCTCTACATTGTTCTTGTCAGGTCTTTTAGTTACAGTGACACAAAAGTTGACTAAAACAGTATGTTACATTGATGGTTATAACATGGTTCATGTGTTGAACCAGCCCTTTCTGTGACATTCTCCATTTAAATGACATTTGGGGAATGCTGGGGATTAAATCCAGGGTGGGACACATGCTAAGCAACTGTTCTATCAATGAGCTACACCCCCTGCCCCCCCCCCTTTTTAATATTTTATTCCGGTTAGAGGAGTTTTTTTAATATATATTTTTAGTTGTAGATAGATGTAATATCTTTATTTTATTTATTTATTTTTATGTGGTGCTGAGGATTAAATCCAGTGACTCACGCATGTGTGGCAAGTGCTCTACCTCTGAGCCACAGCCACAGCCCCACCCCCTGCCCTTTTTATGTTATTTGGAGACAGGATCTCACTAAGTTTCCCAGGATGGATTTGAACTTGTTATCCCCTGCCTCAGTCTCCTGAGTAGCTGGAATTACAGGTGTCACCACACCCAGCTTCCATTATATTGTTGAGTCGACATAATTATAGATGTGAAGAACAAATTTGTGATTACTGGGGGCTATGAATTTTGGAGTGTACCAGGGAGAAGTCCGCAGGTGTGACTGTAGAGGGGCGTCATGAGGTGATGTTCTGGTGATAGGAGATTCTGTATCTTGATCAAGGTGGTGGTTCTAGAGGTTTACTCACATGAAAAAAATAGCAGAATTAGGGCTGGGATTGTGGCTCAGTGGTAGAGCGCTTGCCTTGCATGTGTGAGGCACTGGGTTCAATCCTCAGTACCACATAAAAATAAATATATTGTATCCATCTACCACTAGAAAAAATATTTAAAACAAAATAGCAGTTACCTAAACACATTGTTGTACTGTGTCAATTTCGTAGCGTTGATTTTGTACTATATTTGTGTAACTTATTATCATTGGGGAAAACTGGGTGAAAGATACACTGTACCTCTGTGCTATGTTCACAACTTTTGTGAACCAATAATTATTTCCAAGTAAAAAGCGAAGGAAAAATCTGTCAGATATTTTCTCATTTCAGTGGTCTTTACTGGTTTTATACCATGCACAGTGTAGTTTTCACAATAATGTTTACTGGAGTTCTGCCTTTCTAACTGTTCTCTATTATTTTCAATGAAATAAGAAATTTTTTCATAGCATAAAATAAGGTTTAAGTAGTTTCCATATGTAGACTTACTAATCCTCTTGAAGCCTAGTATGACAAGTGTTAATGTTATCACAATTTTGCAAATGTGACTTTGAAGAACAGAGTGGTTACTTGCATAGAACGGGCTGGAACCACCCTAGAAAGCCAAGCAATTTACATTCATTGTGCATGCACATTTTAAAAATCCAGGGACTCTACGTAAAATTTCCATGTGACACTTTCAGAATAAGCACTAAAATTGAACAGGATGTTTTATTGGGCATTTTTTTATGGCTGTTCCTTACCTAACAAATAAAATCTGCTTTTGTTTCACAGTGAGAATGCTGATGAGATCCAGGACAGACTGTGGCAGTTGAGATGTCACTTCACATGGGGGCTCGTATTTGAAGACAGTGAAATACCAAATTTAGAAAGCAGGATCTTGGAACAGATTGAGTTCCTAGACACCAAAAACAATGTGGGGATTCACAACCTCCTGGCCTATGTGAAGCATCTGAAAGGCCAGGATGAGAAAGCCCTGAAGAGCTTGAGAGAAGTTGAAGACCTGATCCAGAGGGAGCATGCAGACCAGGCAGACATGAGAAGCCTGGTGACCTGGGGCAACTATGCCTGGGTGTATCACCACATGGGCAGATTGGCAGAAGCCCAGACTTACCTAGACAAGGTGGAGAACACTTGCAAGAAGTTTGCAAGTTCCTCCCGCTACAGGCTGGAGTCTCCTGAAATGGACTGTGAGGAAGGATGGGCCTTGGTCAAGTGTGGGAGAGAGAATTATGAGCGAGCCAAGGCTTGCTTTGAAAGGGCTCTGGCAGTGGATCCTGAAAACCCTGAATTCAATACAGGGTTCGCCATCACCGTCTACCGCCTGGATTACAATAATGTAATTTCTCTAGATCCCCTGAGGAAGGCTGTCCGGCTAAATCCAGATAATACATATGTTAAGGTTCTCCTTGCCCTGAAGCTTCAGGATGTAGGACAGGAAACTGAGGGAGAACATTACATTGAGGAAGCTCTGAACAATACTTCCTCTCAAATCTATGTCTTTCGATATGCAAGCAAGTTTTACCGAAGAAAAGGCTGTGTGGATAAAGCTATTCAGTTCTTGGCAAAGGCCTTGCAGGCAACACCGAACTCTGCCTTCCTGCATCACCAGATGGGGCTTTGCTACAGGGCAAAACTGTTTCAAATAAAGAAAGCTACAAACATGCAATCTAGGGGGCAGGATACAGAACATGTGGACAGAATAGTAAGATTAGTCATATTTCATTTTGAATTTGCTCTGCAACAAAAGCCCACATTTGCTCTTGCTCTTCTACACTTGGCACATATGTATGTTGAAGCAAAGGACTACAGAAAAGCCGAAGACAGCTATCAAAAATTGTTATTGATGAAATCAAATGAGGAGCAAATACTGATGGATGTACACTTCTACTATGGCCGATTTCAGGAATTTCAAAAGAAATCCGAAATCGATGCAATTAGGTATTACTTAAAAGTGGTAAAAACAGAAAAGGCATCATATTCAAGGGATCAAAGTATGAAGTCTTTAGAGAAATTAGCCTTTAAAAAACTTCAGAGAAATGCATTCGACCTGGAAGGCCTGAGCCTTGTTGGTTTTGTCTACAAATTGAAAGGAAAAATTAAGGAAGCCCTGGTGTACTATGAGTGGGCCCTGAAACTGGCTGGTGGTTCTGAGAAAACTGTGGGCCATGGTCCCTAGGCACTGAGATATCAGCCACTTTCACATTTTATTCTCTTTTAGGTTCATATGTACTGTAGTCATCTATTCTGTTTGCTGCTTTCAGAAACATATTATGTAATTCATTGTAATGGTGTAATTTTTGAACAATTACTCAAAACCTAATATAACCTTAGTTGCATTCAGAAAATGGTGAAACAGAATATTTGTGTGTGGGGTGTATAGAGAGAAAGAAGGAGAGAGATACCATTTGTGTGAATGCTATATATAGTAGAATAAAAGTTTACTGAGTAGATTTGTAACAAGTAAAACATTGGACTTACATACACAACATGCTTAATTAATTTGTTTTATCATCAAATACTTTACAGTAGTAGATACCAAAAATACTAAGATGAAGAAGCAAACACTTTTCCTAAACCTCACGCATCTTATAATCTAGTAAAAGACACTTAAATAGTGTCACATAATCAAAGGTGGACTTTTCCATGTTTTAGGCTTAAGTTACTGTCAAATTGTTCCAAGGAATTTCTCTTGTTCTATGCCATTTTATTTGAAGCACTATTTAAGTTATTTACTAATAATCTATTGATCTAAGTCAAGAAATATGAAAAGGATGTGAAATGAGTTGAAAGCAAAGTTCATGGACACGAAACAAATCCCTGGATGGCATAATATGTTGCTCAAGATAAGTTTGACCATTTCTAGGTAGCACACTTGGATAATGTCTTTTTGTTAACCCAACAGCACCTCTCTGTCCCATTTTTCTCAACTCTAGAAGAGGTATTTGCACTTCTCAATGCTGAATAATACTATAGTGTGATACAGTCTGGATGTTTCCAGAGAAAAACACATAGCAAATCCTTAAACAGAGGTGCTCTTTTGTATTGAAAATACTACTGCCAAACTTATACATGAGCATCTCTAGGCATTACCAAGAAGTCTCTTTAAATGGCAACTGAATTTTAGGAATTTATTACTCCCATATAAATGATGGACAGGGCTGGGGTTGTGGCTCAGTGGCAGAGTGCTTGCCTCGCATAGGTGAGGCATTGGGTTCGATCCTCAGCACCACATAAAAATAAACAAAATAAAGATACTGAGTCCATCTATAATTTAAAAACATTAAAAAAATGACTGACAGATCCTCAGTTGATACCCTTACTTAGACTGACTCCTGAATCAGGCCAAGCTATAGCTCCTCTCACTTACTACAGCTACAGGTGCCAAAGCCCAGGCTTCTGCTAATTACTATCTATACATCACTGTAGGATCCAGTCCCTTGTGGACCACTCTAACCACCAGTGTCTCTCCATTCTCATGAACTTCTTTGGGAATCAATGTCCTCCTACAGCCTGCTCCAATTTGTATTCATTGATTTTCTGTTACTATGACAAAATACTTGAGGCTGGGAAAGTTATAATGAAAAGAGATTTATTTAGCTCACAGTTTTGGAGGATGAAAGTCCAAAAAGCATAGCATAGGCTCTGACAAGGGTCCCCCCTGAATGTACCATGTCATGGTGTATATCATGATGGAGTGTACAGATGAGGGAGCGATCACATGGCCAGACAGGAAGTCAGAGACAGCAGAGGGACCATTTTTACAACCCACTTTTACAACCTCTCCCTAGGCATCACCTCTTAAAGGTTCTACCACCTCTTAACATCATCATACTGGGGATCAAGTTTCCAACACATAAACCTTTGGGGACATATTCATAAACCATATCCAAACCATAACAATCACCATCAGCCTGTGGCGACAGCTATGTGCCTTGCTCCAACTAGACCAAATGGCAACCACTTCCGCATTGAAGTTCCATGCTAAAGGACGTACTCCCTGAAACCTCCACTTTTACCCAGGCCTCTTCCTCCTAAATATCAATATATGCCCAATGTCTCTTGATCTCTATTCATTTTTCCTCTCCTACCTGAAGTCTGCCTCAAATCACTTGCAGGCAGTATAATTATTTTTAATTGGGAATATAAATGAGGGTATTATTTACTGCAGGGATTCTCAACCATGGTGGGGGTGGGGGTAGTGAGAGGGGAAGATTTTGCTTCCCAGTGTGTGGGGTGCGGGACTTTGACAAGGTCAAGAGGGCTTTGTTGTTGCTTTTCTGGGGGGAGTGGGGGTCACAATTGTGAGGTACTTCTGCCATCTGGTGGATGAACACAAGAATGCTGCTTAAAGAGCCTAGAACGTACTGGACAGCTTCCCACAACAAAGAATTATCCCGCTCAAATGTTAATAGCGCCAAGGCTGAGAAACTGACTTCATCTACTTCTTGGAAATTGACAGTGAGTGTTTATTCTGAAGCACTACTTCGGGAATCCCTATTATGTTTGTTTCCCAAGCAGGTTTTAGAACAGTTGTTTAATTTTCTGTTCCCTTTTTCTCCAGTTTTTGTGTTTTGCATGTTGATAAACATAACATTCAAAAGACAATGCATTATTGATTCTCCCAAGGTCCTCTCAGTTCAACAGTCTGTTTTAAAAAGACTGATATTCAAATTCCATGTAGTAATTTCAGCATGTTCAACATACTCCCTCAACAGCCAGGCCTTCTCAATTCTGAAAATGTATATTCCTCTAACATTTTTAATAGATGATTTGTATTTTTCTAAACAATGTAAGTAGATAACCAAAATTTTTCCTCTTGATTTTTTTAACCACTGATGGCTTAATTACTGTCATTTAAACCTTTATAAACAAAGACTATTTCTTAGCCTATATACAGCTAAGAAAAGGGGAGAAGTAGGAACACAGAAGGAGAAGAAAATGATCGATACACTGAAAAACTTTTCAAACATCAGAGCTCTATCAAATTTTTCTATAATCTTGGTAAGAAGGAAATTCTGTGTTTATTTTTTCAATGCAAAATAAATCTGTGAGTACCTTTTCTAAAATTTGGTTTTGGACTTCAGAGAAGTATTACTCTAACCTAGGGGCCCACCACAGCCATGTTCTCTCCGACCTCATTTCTGACCACAAAGTTCATGTTTGTCAAGTATGTTTCCACCTGAGGGCTTTTGCACCTTTTTTTCTACCTGGAATGCTTTCTTCCAGTCCCATATGCACAGTGCTCTCTCCTTCATCCCTTCAGATCGTCGTGCAATGGCCACTTTCTCAATGAAATCTACGCTAGACTTTACTCATAGCACCAATATTTAATAGGCTTTGTTTATTGTCTTTATCTCCGGCCACCAGGAATGAAGTCCATGAAGATACGGGCCTCGTCTATTTTATTTTTTTCTATATCGACTGTACTTTGAACCAAGCCTCGCTCTTAGCAGTTGTTCAATAAAATTTGTGGAATGAACGAACGTCTGCATCCAAAGAGTACACAAATCTTAATGTATGGGAATTTATCATTTTCTGCTTAGGTCCCCAATTCAAACTCTACCCCCTATCTTTATTAGGACCTTATTGCACAAAGCGCCATGGCAAGGGCACGCAAGAAAAACACTCATACCACTGTGGGTGGAAATGTATACACCTCTTTGCAAAGCTTAAAGTGTATATGCATTTTGACAACAAACTTTCTCTGCTTTAAATATACCAAATAAGAACACAGACGTACAACGTTACAGTGTTGCTGGTTGAATCAAAAGACAGGAATGGAAGCAGAGACCTCAGATTCTCCCGGGTGACAGAAAAGCGGAAAGAGCATCGTTGCCACAATTACAACAAAAATAACGCTGAACAAAGCCCGGCGCGGTGGCGCAAGCCTGTAATCCCAGCACTTAGGGAGGCTGAGACAGGAGAATCGCGAGTTCAAAACCAGCCTCAGCAACTCAGTGAGACCCTGTCTCTACAAAAAACACAAAATAGGGCTGTGGATGTGGCTCAGTGGTCGAGTGCCCCTGAGTTCAATCGCCAGTACCAAAACAAAAACAAACAACAAACAAACCAAAAACCAAAAATAACGCTGAACAATCTCCTGTCGCTTTTGTTATAATAATAATAATAATTAATTAATTAATAAAAATTTAACCGACAGGCTCAGCAACAGGGCTGGGGATGTGGCTCAGTGGTCGAGTGCCCCTGAGTTCAATCTCCAGTACCAAAAAAAAAAAAATTAACCGACAGGCATATGAATTCAGCAAGGCAGACCAGCCGCAAGACCAAAGAGCAGAGGCCCTGCTGCAAATTCAACTCAGAACTACCGGGCGCTCTGCAAAGGTTTTGCCGCGGCTCCTCGGCGCTCGTGTTAAGTTTCGGTTTCCGCCGCTGGTTTCTGCGCGCCGGGGGAACGGATTCGGTTTCCAGTTTTCTTTTCCAGTTCGGGTCCCGCCTCGAACAAAGACCTGCGCGCGGCCGTGTCCCCGCGCTGCCCACGCCGGGCGGGAAGCGCGCGCACGCGCACACGCCTCCCGCCCGCCGCGACTGCCGAGGTGCCGGGTGCTGCGGAGCGAGCGCGAGGGCACTGCCGCCTCGGACGGCCCGCGGAGCCCTGCCGCCATGAGGTAAGGGTTTCCCCGCCTACCTTCTCTCAAGCCCTGCGTCCGCCTTTCTTTCAAACCGGTGTCGTTCTCGTGTCCGTTTCCAGGGCAGCGCTGCGGCCCTTCAGGGGGACGCGCCCCCCGCGCGGGGCAGCCGGGCGTCTGCGTTTGGGACGCTTCCCGGAGTCCCGTCGGGGTCTGCGGCGCCCGAAGTCCGGCGGGGCGCGGAGGTGGCGGAGACGACGCTGCTCCGGAGTCCCGACCTCCTCCCGGGGGCTGTGAAAGCGGGTCGGGCAGGGCAGAGGGTCGAGCGACGGTCCCCAAGAGCCCGTCCCTTCCGGGGGTCTGCGGTCCTGACTGCCCCGGCGGGTGGCCAGGCGACGCCCCCGAGACCGGTTTCCTCGACAGTGGCGGTGTTTCGCTGGCTGCCGCCGCCCCCGCTCATCAGTGCCCTCAAAGCCCTCCTTGCCTACCCGGGAAGCCCCCGGTGGCGCTGGTGTCCTTCCCAGGCCTTCTTCCCGATGCCGTGCCCTCCGCGTGGCACTCGAGGTTTCGCGGCAGCCTCCGGGCGTCACGTTTGCTTCCACTACCATTGGCCTTTCCATTATCAAAGTCTTGAATTCTACCCTCCCTTGGAGCTGCCCCTGTACCACAGATTGTTCGTGTTCCACCCAGTCCATTGTCTTAAGCTCTACGAGTTTAACTGTAAAAATTAATGGCATCCAACTCTGGGATCTGTGGAAAGGATTAATTTTGCTTAGCACATAGTATTTACACAATAAATGTTAAGTGTTACTATCATCATCGTTGTAAGTTAGAAAAAAGTTTAAGTGCTTCACTTCTAACGTTTGTAAGAAAGGAGGTAGATAATCAGGAAAGGGCTTAAAGAAACAACCAGAAAAGGGGGGTGGGATGCATTGTATTCTGTGCAGGATGGACTGGAAGAGGGATTGGCCTCACTGAGGACGGTCTCCGAACGACAAAATTACCCAAAGCCCAATTGGTTTATCAGATGTCATAGCCTGTCTACCAGTTTTTCAGAATCAAAGTTAAAAAATTAACCAGATGCTGGCACAGTGGCACACACCTATAATCCCAGTGGCTCAGGAGGCTGAGGCTGAAGGATTGCAAGTTCAAAGCTAGCCTTAGCAAAAGCTGGGAGCTAAGCAACTCAATGAGACCCTGTCTCTAAATAAAGTACAAAATAGGGCTGAGGATGTGGCTCCCTCTCCCAGTATATATATATATATAAATAAAATTAACCAGATGAAGTTTAAACAGTAGAACTTCTGATGGTGTGTCCAATTGAGCATAAATTCCCCATCATCCCGGTAAAGCACTGAAGTGTCTGAATGTCCCTTTTGAGATCTCACAGCTGCATTCCTAATATCGCCTCCATGGACAGGGCTGATTGAGACCTTATGAACAGAAGCAAGTGTTTATTTGACACTGTGATGGACAGAGGAGTAGTAAGGGCACATTGTCATAAATTTGGATGGGCTGTAAGGACATGGTGCATCTTGTTATGCTTTTAGTACAGTTACACCAGAGAAGGAACAATTTCCAAGGTGCAGTCTTAGCAGATTTCCCAGTCTGGATCTCTAGATCAAAGGCAATAAATAGTCCAAGATCTAGTCTCAAACATAGAGCTAGACAGCAAGCAAGGATATAAAACAGCTGGGATAGGGGCCACTGAAGTGGGAGAAGAGTCTGGAGCTATCATTTAGATGGGTAGAACTGGCAAGAATTCCCTCATTTGAACGTCAAGTGCTTTTTATGCTAGACCTGTACCTCTGTGCTGGACCCACCAGGAGCTGACAGTATATAACTGGATTCATTCATTCAACAAATAGTTACTGAGCTTCTGTTATGTCCCTGGTATACACAGAGGTGAAAAAAATAGAACAAGAACAAGCTCCTTACACTCATGGGGTTTATATTTTAATGGAAGAATTAGACAAACAGCAGAGAAGTGAGTAAATTCAAAAAGTGATAAGAGCTATAAGGAAAATAAAATAGGAAAATAGATTAGAGAGTGAACTATATTGGAAGGAGCAATTTTTATATATCCCTGTCACAGGCAGCCTCTTGGTTAGGGCATAATTAAGCCGAGTTACAGAAAAGCTAGTCATGAGAAGATTTGGGAGCAGGACATACCAGGTAGAATAAGAACAATAGGTGAGGAAGCCCTAAAACTTCTGTGCCCAAGACTGGAAGAAGGCCAGTTGATCTAAAAGAACAGTGAACAAAGGGAGAATAGAAGGGGAGTAGACTGGACAGATGGATAAGGCTAGCTCCTTCAGGGGCTTGTAGAATGTAGCAAGGGCTATGTTAATATTTAAGGGAAGCCTCCAGGAGATTAAAATTGGGCCTATTTAAGCAGAATAAACATAATTTAGTTTTCTGCTTATTGGTGCTGATTGGAGAATGGATCCTAGGGGGCCAAGAGTGGAAGCAGGCATAACAGGATTTTGCCCATCCCAAAGGAAAGATAGTTGTGATTTAAACTAGAAAAATTAGTCTCCCTGCAACAGAGGCTGCACTTCTTTACTCCCATCATAATAAAAATTATTGGCAAGAGTGGAATATACCCCCCATATTCACTTCTCCATCTACCATTCTGCCCTGGACCCACCTCAGGAATGTTTTCATTCTTACGTTCTATTAACTGCTTTTATCAAGGTCCCCATAGCTTTCCTGACAGAATAATAATCTGTTTTCTGTCCTCATTTGCTCCACCTCTTTGAATCATTTTACACATTGAATATTCATCTTTCTTCCTTGAAATAAGTACTTCTTTCCTTCAGCTTTCATTACACTGTGTTTTTTGGTTGTCTTACTTCCTCACTGAGTAGTATTTCTTGGCCTCCTTTCCAGATGCTTCTAATCACTGGTCCTGGAGTATCTTACAGCTTAGTGTTTGAATTTCTTTTCTTTCTATGCTCACCCCATAGGTAATCTCATTCTAGGTCTTGTGGTTTTGAAGTTCACCTGTATGCTGGTGACTTGAAATTTTATCTATTACTAATTTCACGCCTCCACATCTCCAGAATTTTCTTCATTTCTATTTTCCAACTTCATATTTGACATTTTTCACTTGACTAATAAATATCCAAAATTAAGATTTCCCAATAGTCCTCCAGATTAATTCACTCAGTTTTTTTTAATATATATTTTTTAGTCGTAGATGGACACAATGTCTTTATTTTATTGCTTTGTATGTGGTACTGAGGATCGAACCTAGGGCCTCACGCATGCAAGGCAAGCGCTCTACTGCTGAGCTACAATCCCAGCCCCTAATTCACTCAGTTTTTTAAGTCAAAGAATGGGAGTCATCCTTGCTTCCCCCTTTCCCTGCTGGCCCTTCCCATACCCAATCCATCAGAAAGATCAAAATATGACTATTCAATCCTTTAAAATCCTCTACTGTAACTCTAGGGTAAGACTGCACTGTCTCTCTTTGGATTTCTTCAACATCTCCCTCATGTCTGTCAGGGAGATTTGCTCTGGCTATCCTAATTAAAACTAAACTATCTCACAGAGTCCTTACCAACCTCCGATTTCATTTCCAGCTTTATTTATTATCTTAGTACTTATCATCATCTCACATACTCTTTATTTTAATTTATTTTTGTCTTTGTTATACCCACCCCCTGTTAGAAGGTAAGTGGCATCAAGTCATGATTTTATTTTGTTAACTCTTGTATCCCCAACACTTAGAATAGCACCCTGCATATAATAGGCTTTCACTAAATATTTAAATGAATACATAGCTCCCCCACTAGTTTCTCATCTTTTTCTCTTGACCCCCTATTGTCCATTGTTTACGGAGTAGACAGAGGTATTTTTTTAAACCTAGATCAAAAATTACCATTTCCCTACTTTAAAATCTCCTTCTAGGACTAGTAATGTAGATCAAGGATAGAGTGCTTGCCTAGCATGTATAAGGCCCTGGGTTTAAATGCCCAGCACTGAAAAATAAAATTTACATGAAATATTTCTGGGATAGAACTATAAATCAAGGAAACCAGCTTAAAGTTATGAGATCCTAGTGCTTTAGTTATAAGATCAAATAAGGTAAAATTGATTGATATGCAAAGAGCAATAATTAAGGTTTAGAAAATTATTCCCTTTATTTCTTCAAAAAATAAAAAAGATTTTATCTTTTACAGTGAAATTCCTAAGGACTCCTTGAAAGCCATTCTGTTAGAATTGGACTGTCACTTTACATGGAATTTACTCAAGGAAGATATTGATCTGTTTGATGTAGAAGATACAATTGGGCAACAGCTTGAATTTCTTACCACAAAATCCAGACTTGTTCTTTATAATTTATTGGCCTATGTGAAACATCTGAAAGGTCAAAATAAAGATGCCCTAGAGTGTTTGGAACAAGCAGAAGAAATAATCCAGAGAGAACACTCAGATGAAAAGGAAGTTCGAAGTCTGATCACTTGGGGAAACTACGCCTGGGTGTCTTACCATATGGACCAGCATGAAGAAGTTCAGAAGTATATAGACAAGGTAGGGAATGTCTGCAGGAAATTGTCCAGTCCTTCTGACTACAAGTTGGAGCGCCCTGAGATTGACTGTGAGAAAGGGTGGGCACTCTTGAAATTTGGAGGAAAGTATTACCAAAAAGCTAAAGCAGCTTTTGAGAAGGCTCTGAAAGTAGAACCTGACAACCCTGAATTTAACATTGGCTATGCCATCACTGTGTATCGACTGGATGATTCTGATAGAGAAGGGTCTGTAAAGAGCTTTTCTCTGGGACCTCTGAGGAAGGCTGTTACCCTGAACCCAGACAACAGCTACATTAAGGTTTTTCTGGCCCTGAAGCTTCAAGATGTTCATGCAGAAGCTGAAGGGGAAAAGTATATTGAAGAAATCCTAGACCAGGTATCATCTCAACCCTATGTCCTTCGTTACGCAGCTAAATTCTACAGGAGAAAAAATTCCTGGGACAAAGCTCTTGAACTTTTAAAAAAGGCCTTGGAGGTAACACCAACCTCCTCTTTCCTGCATCACCAGATGGGACTTTGCTACAGGGCACAAATGATTCAAATCAAGAAGGCCACACACAACAGACCTAAAGGAAAGGATAAACTGAAGGTCGATGAGTTGATTGCATCCGCTATCTTTCATTTCAAAGCAGCTGTAGAACGAGACTCCATGTTTGCATTTGCCTACACAGACCTTGCCAACATGTATGCCGAGGGAGGCCAGTATAGCAATGCTGAGGACATTTTCCAGAAAGCTCTTCATCTAGAGAATATAACCGATGATCACAAACACCAGATCCACTACCACTATGGCCGCTTTCAGGAATTTCACTGTAGATCAGAAAATACTGCCATCCACCATTATTTAGAAGCCTTAAAGGTCAAAGACAGGTCATCCTTGCGTACCAAATTGACAAGTGCTCTGAGGAAATTGGCTACCAAGAGACTTTGTCACAATGCTTTAGATGTGCAGAGTTTAAGTGCCCTAGGGTTTGTTTATAAGCTGGAAGGAGAAAAGAGGCAAGCTGCCCAGTACTACAAGAGGGCCCAGGAGATAGATCCTGAAAATGCAGAAGTCCTTACTGCTCTCTGTGAGCTCCAACTTTCCATTTAAGGACATACTCTAGGAAATGTGGTCTGTTTCCCCTTCCTTTTGGTTTCTTGTATTTTGATTGTTATAATCCATCTTCATTATAGAGCCAAGATTTCTTGAGTTAACCGTGTACTAGACATTGTGCTAAATATTTTCTATTCATTATGATGGATCTTGCTGTTTTCTTTCTCTTTTAAATTAAAATTCTATAATCCATTAAGAAACAGCAACAGTCTAGCTGTTGTAATTTTTAAAAATATGGCCATTATGATTTGACACCCTTTATCTCTGCTATTTATAATAATTTTATGATTAAATTTTGTGAAATTTCACGTATTGTTTATGCTACATAAACTTGATAGCTAATTCAGGAATACTCTTTCCAGGAGTGCAAAATAGGCAAAAGCTCTTGCCTATGTAGCTTGCACAAAACAGAACCTTCCACTTAACAGATGTTTTAGGTCTAATAAGGATATTTGTCAACTTGAAAGTCACCTGAAGAGGGGCTAGGGCAGTAGCTCAGTGGTAGAGCGCTTGCCTAGCATGTGTGAGGCACTGAGTTTGATCCTCAGCACCACATATAAATAATAAATGAATAAAATAAAGATCCATCAACAACTAAAAAAATATTTTAAAAAAGTCACCTGAAGAATTTTTTGTTGTTGTTGGAAAAAGTAATAGTAAAAAGTTTATCAATCTCTGGTGACTTCAATAAAAGGAGAAACTAGAACAGGAGAAAAAAGATATTTTCAAATTGTAAATACTACAGAACTTAGAGGATCCATAAGAAATCTGAAGTGTCATCTTCCTGAATGTTCATTATAGACTTAGAAATTATGAGAAAAAAATGAATAATGAAATACCATTAAGCACATTTCTATGGGTTTTTAAACCAGAAAAAAAAATTTACACTGAATCTAAATGGAGTTAATTTTATTCTTTCCAATTAAAGATGCAGTATTTTTAGGTTAAAATCATTGAGATAAGAAGCAGACCAGCTGAGAAATTGAGAGAACTGATAAACATATGGGTGAAGTAGATATCCCTAACCTGTATTCCCAGGCTACCAAGAGTTCAGTATATTAGTTGGATCTGGACTAGGTAGAGTTTTCCTACTTCCAATCTGGCCTTTGTTTAAAACTGTTTTAGTATTCCAAAGTGCCTTCTGTGAAACTTTGTTTTGTCCAAAATTTCATATTGTCAGTGTATCTCACGATTTTCCTGTAGATCCTCAGGAATACTGAAATCCTCAAGAAAACTGTTTTCAGTTTTAATATTCAACTTAAGGGGTCATTTCCTAAAGGCTTTTATCCAAGAGGCATGAAACTTTTTTAAGTTGGAATGTTACAGTGGGGCTTCTCTAATGTTGTATCTTTGGTGATAGACCAGTTGTATAATTACTGCTGCATAACTGGAAAAGTATGCCATATGATTTAATTCTCCATTTTTTAGTATAGTTCTTAAAATTCTTGTGTTTGTTTTTACTTCTAAATTTCTGTTATGATTTTGGTTTTACAAAGAATTCTCATTGTAAAATTTCTATTTTTAAATTTCTGTTATGAATTTGGTTTTTACAATGAATTCTCATTGTAAAATTTCAAATAATTCAGAAGTATATTAATTAAAAAGTGAGAGCATTTTGCTTACCCCATCCCACTTCTGTACCTTGAAGGGAAACTTAATTTGATTATGAGTCTTTTCAGATCTGTTTTCTATTCATGTCCAGATATACATATATACTGCAGTGTATCTCATGAACTGTTAAATGTTTTAAGTTGCTTCGGTTTTCTTTCATTTTTTTTAAGAAGGAAGAACAAGGAAGGAAATTATGTTTACTCAACCATTTGAAATTTCAAGTCTGAAGTCCTGATCACCCATTTGTCCCTTTCAAATATTTCAGGATATTGTCTATCAAAGCAGACCATTTCTTCCATTGGGAATAATGCAGTTAAGGTTGTATTTTCAAGTAAGTACTTCACACAGTAAAATACAGTTATAATGTCAAAATAAAGATACAACTCTAGACCTCTGTATTTAAAGTAATAGTAGACATTAAAGTATATTGAATGACTTTAAATTCACTAACCATTAAAACATTGAAATATTTGAGAAGTTATACTAAGAATATAGAATCAGTATGTGAAAAAATAGCTCTATTAATCAAAACTTAATGCCTGAAATAATTTTAAATTTTGTCAGTAATTATGCTTACTCTTCTAAAACATAACTATTTAAAGACCTTTAAAGGTGGCATTCTGTATCAGTTAGAACTGATGACTTTAAATGGCAAAAAAAGTCTAGTTCAAAGTGACCCAAGCAAAAATGGGAATGTAATGGCTGATGAAATTTAATAGTCTAAGGGCAGTGCTAATTTCAGATGAATTCACAGGGACAGGTGGTCCCATAACTTGCAGTACTAGTAAACCTATCAGGCACTAATACTGAAAGTCAAATGACACTGAGCAGCCACAAACCAAATGTATACTGCTGTGCCTTAATATATTTGAAGACAGCTGTGTCCTCTGTCTCCTGAGACTTCAAGTTGCACACTCCATTACTTTTCATCCTACCCCCATGAGACACTCACATCTCCCCATCATAGTCTGTATGAATCCTCCCTAAATCGTCTTTATTGTTTGCTAATGATTTGTACTCAGAATTTAACTCAATACCTAAAATGATGTTTTAAGACTACAATAGAATGATGCCTTCATTTTTTTTCTGTGAACTGTACTTTTACTAATGTAGCCAAAATCCAAATATTTACTTGTCACCTATTGTAGAGGTTTTTCCCACATATGCCTTTTTTTCCCTTCTTCTTTAGCAGTACTAGGGATTGAACCTAGGACTTCTCACATGCTAGGCAGTCCCTCTACTATTGAGCTACATCCCCAACTATTTGAGTCAAGATCTTGCAGTATTACCCAGGCTATCTTCAAACTTATTTATTTATTTTTTAAAATTTATTTATTTTTTTAGTTGTAGGTGGACAGAATATCTTTTTTATTTTTATGTGGTGCTGAGGATCGAACCCAGTGCCTCATGCGTGCTAGGCGAGCACGCCACCACTGCGCCACAATCCCAGCCCATCTTCAAACTTATGATCATCCTACCTCAGCCTCCTGAGTAGATGGGATTATAGGTGTGCAACACTATACCTCACCCACACATGCCATTTTAAGGTACCTTTCACATTCTGTACTCAGGCACTTGGCTTTTTGAAAATGTTTTGTCTCTTGGTTGCATTCAGGGCCTCAATTCAGATGACCCATAGCTCTAAAAAATTGTTCAGAAAAGGATTATTTATAAAATCCTATTCATTGCAAAAAACAAAACACACACACACACAAACACAGAAAACCCAACTTAAACTGACTTTAAAACAGTAACAAACAAAAGTAAATCTTGCTTTCAATCAAGACTTGATCTAAGTGTGACCAAGATGTAATTGCTCTCCACTTCAAAGGCCTGATTTATCTAACTTGACTTATTCTGAGAAAGCAATTGGTTTTGTGATCCTAAGATGCTGTCATATGCATTCGTGTTTCTTTCCACTGGAAAAGAGCATATGTCCTCTCAGAACCATCTAGGAAGTACAGATGTGACAGAACAATCTTGGATAACATGCCTCTTCTCAGATCAGCCATTGTGTCCTGTGGGGGAAGGAAGGTATCATATTTATCAGGGAGGTCTCAGTCACACAGCTGATCCTGAAAGCCAAAAATGGAGAGAAAGTTGACTTCTCTAGAAACATACTGCAAGGTTCAGAAGTGAACTTACCAAGATATTGATTTGGATATTGGCTGCCCAAAATACCAATGACATGTAGATTGAAATTTAAAAAAGCCTTTTCTCTCCCTACATACTTCTCTCTCACACAAGTATCTTAAATAGGAGGACCAGAGTTGTAGCTCAGTGATAGAGAGCTTGCCTAGCATACCCAAGGCCCTGGGTTCAATCCCTGGCACTGGGGAAAACAAAAACAAAAAAGCTGGAATCTTTAACATTGAAGTTCCCAGTAAATTTCTGCTGGAATTTCAGGTATTCTCAGATCTTAATTCTTGTCCACCTCAGCATCATAGAGGGCATCAAGGTAGGACCTGGTTGGTTCCTGGAAGGTGGGGCAAGGAAAGCAGTTATATTTATGTTGTAGCAATGGCTGCTAACGGTGATTCAGACAACTTAAAAACAGCCAGAATCATTTAGCGTGTGAATGTGAGTTTGAAGTACTCAAGATAGTTGTGTGCCTGAAGTTATGACATATGCACTAAAACTGGGAAGCCATCACCAACTTATCCACTAGCTTTTTGAAGTACACAGGCTTTGAACAAAATGAGTCCAAATTCAAGGTAACAAAAGTAGATGGTAAAAGTGGACATGGGAAGACCTGCAAGGGACAAAACCCAGTTAATCCATGTGATAAGCTTGTGTGTGTATTCTCTCTCCTCTCTCTCTCGCTCTCTCTCTCATACACACACACACACACAACACAGTTAATCCATGTGATAAGCTTGTGTGCATGATATTCTCTCTCTCACACACACACGAATACTATGATTTAAAAGGCACAGTGTAATACCATCATAGGGTAATGTTTTGCATTTTTCATTTACTATGTTAGGCACTTTAAAATATTAACCTTATTTGACTCAACACTGCAAATGAATAGAGAGCAAAGCTGAGAGAGGTTAAGTAACATTCTCAAAATCACATAGCTCCTGAGTGGTGGGCCTAGGATTTAAAATCAGATCTGGCCTAATTTGCAGTTAGTTTTTCATTGTGTCAGTGGTTCATAAATCTAACCCTAAATTGGAATCACTGTTTGAAGTCTTATAAAAATCAAATTCCTAGGTATCAGAGGAGAGCTATTTTAGGGCATGTGGTTAGCATTGCTAGGCCCTTGGTTCTATCCCCAGCACGGGATCCCAAAATTTCCAGGTCCTACCACCAAAGACCTAAATCAGAACCTCGGGATGGGTCCTAGGGATGTAGGATGGGAAGGATGGTGGAATGAGATGGAAAATTTTACCTAATGTACATGTATGATGGCATGAACAGTGTGACTGCATTGTGTACAGCCAGAGAAATGAGAAGTTGTGCTCCGTTTGTGTACAATGAGTTGAAATGCATTCTGCTGTTATGTATAACTAATTACAACAAACAAAAAATTAAAATTAAAAAGAAAGGTAGAACCAAATAATCAAGATAAAATAACAATGAAGAATCAGAGGCTTGAAGATCTAACCTGAGTTATAAGGCCTGACTTACAGTTTTGGAACCACATAATGGAAGTAGAATGAGCTAATCCAGGATTACCTTCCCAAAATTCTACCTCATCAATTCGTTGAGCAATCTTTTCAAAATTTATCAGAGTTACCAGGGGCAGTGGCACACACCTGTAATCCCAGCGGCTTGGGAAGCTGAGGCAGGAGGATGGCAAGTCCAAAGCCAGCCTCAGGAACACTAATTAGTGAGGCCCTGTCTCAAAAAATAAAAAGGACTGGGGATGTAGCTCAGTGTTAAAAGTGCCCCTGGGTTTGATCCTCAGTACAAAAAAAAAAAAAAGTACTAGTTTTCCACTGGGAAAAAAAACAAAACAGTAACTCCTTCAAACATGTGTGCACACACACAGAGCACCTTAGCCTTTTACATTACAAAATTACATTTTAAGAATCAACTCTTCCTCTCCCCTTCCCCACAACACCTTTCTCTGTGGCCTTATGAACTATAGACAGCTTCTTTATTCCTTTACCTTAAAGTACATAGTAATTCCAACGCATTCCACATAATTCGGAAGACTCTGATCAGGTCCAGATTCAGACAGTGAATTAGAAGGTGATATGCTTCATCAATTAATTTGTTCTTAGAAATCCGCAGACAAGCTGTGCTCATAAAACAAATCTTTGGGAAACATATACCATAGCAATTCTCAAACTTGAGTGTTCTTGCAAATCATGTGGCCGTCTTGTTAAAAGACAGATTCTAAGTCAGTAGATCTCACAGGGGCCTGAAGTTCTGCACTTTAAACAAACTACCACTGATGATGTTGCTGTTCTTTTGACTACATTTTGATATTAAGAGTGTACAACATTGCTCCTCAAACTCAGCTTCACACTGGAATCACTTGAGAAGCTAAAAAACAAAAAATGAAATACTTATGTTTGGGTCCCCCCACTCCAGGAATGACTTAATAGGCAAAGGATGTGATCTAAGCATCATGATTTTTAACTTTCTGAGGTGACACTATTATGCAGCAAAGTTTGAGAGACTATGATCTACAATGTGAGGAACATAAACGTAATAAAAATCACTGGGTTAATAGGCTTAAACCGATACTCCTTGGTCTCTTAGGTATCTGGTATTTGAATTCTTCATAGCACTGGGTATTCAATAGGTCTACTTAAAGTTTTCTGAGTTGAATTGCACAGTATACTGCCCTACCTCTGAAATATGCTCTTACCAAGTGACTCAATGCCCCCACCCCACCCTGAGTCCAAATCTTAGGTAAATTCATCCTGTCAAGCCTGATAAGTCCCATGATGTAGGCCCAAGTTCTTTTCCTTGCCTATTAGACCAGCCTGCCCAGAGAAGTACCTGCATTTGCCCTTCAGGAAAAGAACTTGTCCAAATTGTGAAAGTGCTCTTGGAAACTATTTCTTTGAGCACTAAAGCTGAGAAGCCCTTTCAACAAATGATAAATCAGCTGGCAGAAAATGGCTTCAGAGTAATGAGTAATGGAACAGTATTTGCTGTCCTCTGTGCAGAGCCAGTCTTAGCAGTTGTTCATGTGAATCAGTTTCAAAGACAATATATGCAGTCACTATTTATAGATTGATATTAGATGAAAATTATCACAGTTCAAGAACACCATTATAGACCCATGAAACTTTAGGACCGGGAGCACCCTGAGGAAATGCCTGCTCCAACCAATTTTACGGGTATTAAAATTGAGATTTGGACTGGTGATGTGGCTTATTAAGGCTTCACAGCTAATTTATAGACTTTATAGACTATAGTTTCTTCTCTTGGCTCCTGGGTCAGCAGCACACCTCCCTGGATGACAAGAGTTCGTACCTGTAATCAGTAATATTTATTACACTAGGTTAAATCTTAGTTGATCCGACCATGAAGTGACTATGCCTACGTGACAGAAACTACAACACAGAACTATTCTGTGAGACTAGTTCTTTTGTGGAATGTTCACTCTGGAGGTTAAAGAACATAACATGTACAAGATGAATTAACTGTAGCATGCTTTTGTATAATTGGTGAATTACAAGAAATTGGAATCCATTTGGCCTTGATGATTATTAGAACAGTCTCCTTTGAATAGTTCAGAGGTAATAATGTTCTCACCCTAATGCAGTGATCATGAGAAATACCTTTAAACTTTCCAAATATAGGAATTATGATTGACTGAGAGTCTCATCTGCAACACACTGAATCCGTCATTACATTTACTTTTTGGTTATGCTTCCCAGCGTGGTGGGGATGCTATGGCCTTTTGCTGGGGAGGCAGGACTCATCTGACAAGCCGTTGGGGCTCCAGCATTCCCTCAGCCTTGTCAAATTTTCCTTGAAACTATATTGTTACCTAAAATGCTTCTTTTCCTTCTCCATTTCCTACTTTGGGGATAAGCCTGCATCGTGGTCAAATGGCTCTCCCAGTCCCACTCTGCTCCTGGCCCATTTTAACTTACAGATGTTTCTCCTAATACATTTCTTGTGTGTTCGATCCAATCTTACATCAAACTGACACTGCTTGTGAGAGAAATGCAATCAGGGCTGTGGCTGTAGGGTCAATCGTGTTCACATAATCAAAACACCATTTACTGTTTTTTAACTGGAGATCAGTGATTGTGATTAAAACAAAACAAACAAACAAAAAACATGAGTCTCTCGACCTTGATAATATTTGAGTTGGAAAACAAAAGAGGGAAAAGAGGTAAGGGAATATGTCTGAGTCCATTTTGTGCTGCCAAAACAGAATACCTGAGATGGCGATTTCCAAAGAACAGAAATTTATTTCTCACATTTTGAAGGCTGGGAAGTCCAAGATCAAGGCACGGCAGACTTAGTGTCAGTTAAGGGACTGGTCTCTGCTTCAGGAGAGGGTCTCTGTTCCTCACCTGACGAGAGAGCAGAAGAGAGAAAGAACCCACTGATGTGAGCCCATTTTTCATAAGTGCTCCATCTGTTCACAAGGGCCACATTCTCATGATCTAAGCACCTCCTGCGAGGCCCCACCTCTGAACACCAATGCTTTGTGATTAAGCTTCCAGCACAGGAGTTTTCAGGGAATAAAAACATGTAAACCATAGCAAGACATAAGCATACTGTGGGCAGACTACAGGTGAGGAGAGCCTCTCCAGCAAAACTGAACTTTCTTCCTCTTTCCCTCCCTACAAACAAATTACAAGTTTATATTTAGCGGCCATACCTTTTAACACCAAGCTTTCTACTTGAACAATCCCATATCTTCCCTTTCCTCTCCTTTCCCAGGGTGACAGCTTCCCTGTTCCTCTCTACTTCTTAGCCAGACTTCCCTGGATCACTGAGATGTGATTTCCTCTCTTTAATTTTCTCTTTTCCTGGGATCAGTCCACACACACCTGATCATACCCCAACTACAACCACTTCCTTTTCTGGCAGCTTCATATTTACTAAGACAAATTTGCTCATTAAACATATTGTTTATTTCACTTAAAGCAAAGACAAAACAGCATCTCATTGCCAGAAACATGAAATGCCATCTATATGTTCCCATCTTCTCTGAACTGAGAGGATCCTCTACAAAGTGATGAACTAGAATTCTCAATATCCTTTTTTCATGATGACAACTAAGCAGGGTAACCAAAGAAATTAGAAAGGTGAGAAGTGTAAGCTTTGGGAAAGCCACACCTCCTGGGAAAACTCTGAGGATTCACAGGCAAGCGTGGATTGACATACAGGATTGGACTCCGAGGATACTGTACACGATCTAGACTCTAGGAACATATTGAAAAATCACAGCTAACTCTGCAGGTGCTGTCAAAGGGCAGTAGATGTACTGTGCTTATAAAATCATTATGAAGCCACTAAAGCAGGCATACTTATTATTTCCTTTTGCAAATGAATTATTTGAAGTTTAGAGACATTAGATAAGCCAAAAGTCACATACCTAATAAGTAGGAGGAAATTTAAACCCTGGATGTCTGGCTCTAAAATCTAGTACTTAACCACTCTATAATACTTGCTAAATAGTCCTAAACTTTGAGATGGAGGATGAAGGCAGACAGAATCATAAATTTTCAGAGACCAGAGGTGATTTTAGAGCACTATTCGGAGTTCTGACATTCTACAATCGTAGGTCACCAGACACTGGAAACTTCCAAAACTTCCTGGAAGGAACTGTGAAAGGGAATTACTCGTTTTTCATGCTGGGATTCAAATCTGCTCTGAAGCCCCTCAGAGAATGGCTTAAGAAACCAAGGGACTCAATCTAAGTGAGGACCTGTCTCAAGAATTGGATGTTGAGATTTGTAATAAATTCCTCCAAAAAAGAACCAACCTAATATGGAAGGCTGGAGAATCATTAAACAATCAGAAGCCAGGATACCTAGTCCTTTGCCCTTGGGAGGAAGAATGCATCCCTGTGCACACACCAACCAGCATCAGACCTCTCACCGGAAGGAAAGCAGCATAAGAAAGCAAGGATATGCCTAGGTGTAGCCATTGCACAATATATACACACATCAAAACACGCTGCACACAACAAATGTAGATAATTTATATTTTCACTTAAAAAGAAGGAAGAAAGAGAGAGAGGAAGGGGGCGAAGGAAGAGGGAAGGAAGGAGGCAGAGCACCGTAACACGTGCAGCAACCAGAATTCGGCTAGGACCACCTGCCCATTAATGTCCTTGGGCCTGCCTTGAGCCTCTAGGAGTTGACTCTGGAAAGTAGCTTTGAGACCCTAATTCTGATAAATATTAATTTGACTTAAGATGGGCTTCCTCTCTCTCCAAGCTTTCCCTTTTGCATCAACACCAGCAATTTCATCCAAAGGAATAAACAAAAAAAATATAAAAACCAAATCAAACACCAAAACTAAAAACCATTTATAAGCCATTGTGTGTAAAAACCCTTTATTGAGAAGGTTGCTGTAGGCAGGACAACCTACAACTTAAAATTTAACATTAGAGAATCCTTGTTTCTTAAAGGAGAAAGGGGAGGTGTACGGGGAGGGGATTGAGGAAGAAGGGAAAGAAAGAAGGAAATAAGAGGGTATGGAGGAGGGGAGAAAAGTAAAGATTTTTTACCTTTTCTTGATGTTCCCTCCTCTTTTCATGGCTCTGGGCCTAAAAAAGGCATTCCCTGTGCCTATTCTTCCCCCTCACCAACAAGAAACCTCCCTCTATTTTTCTTAAACGGAACAATTTCATTTTCTCTCTTATCCTATACTCAGCCACAGATCCACCCATGCATAACCAAGCTCAGCAAGTTGTTTCATTCAACAGAAAAATCTTTCATTTTACATGATTCGCTTTCCTTTGAATGGAATTGTAATTACAAATGAACAGTAGAACCCTCCCCCATTTCTTAGGAATTACACATTTTAAAGTAAATCCAGTCACTAAAATTTGTCATAATCTGTGTATGGTATAATAAGCCTGATGTTTTTTATTTCCAAATAGATCCAGAATCCAATCTCCTATATCACTTGATTTCAACATTTTCTAAAATTTGACTTTTGATATGTATCGGAGATTCTGCATCTCACACTTTAACTTAATCTTTTATCAATGCACATCAAATCCATTAAAACATTTGTAGAGTTCATCAAAGGGAATAAAAAAGAGGATCCAGGGGGGTGGGGCTGTGGCTCAGTGGTAGAGTGCTTGCCTCGAATGCGTGAGTCACTGGGTTTGATCCTCAGCACCATATAAAAATAAAAAAATAAAGAGATTGCATCCATCTACAACTTAAAAAAAAAAAAAAGGAGGATCCAGGATTGAAATCTGGGCTGTCAATGAGGGAAGAGAGGTTCGAAAAAATTGTTTACATGAAAGAATTTAGTGGCCATCCCTAGTCAAGCCAGATTCATCATTCATATTAACTTTGTGGCTTCTCATAGGCTATTAAAATACTGAAAAATGCATCACAACATTTTTTTGCTTTGTGGTACTGGCTATTGGACCCAGGGCTTCGTGCATGCTAGGCAAGCACTGTACCACTGAGCTATATCTCCAGTCCTTTAAAATTTTTATTTTGAGACGGGGGCTTGCTACATTGGGGAAGCTGGTCTTGAATGTGTGATCCTCTTGCCTTAGCCTCTCAGATAGCTTGAGATTACAAGAATGTGCCTTTGCAGGAGGAAAAGGCTTTGTGTGGGGTGGATAGCAAGCAAAAGATGGGACTGGAAGAGGTGGAAACAAAAATGTTTGTGCCAAGGGCAGCCTTGCTGAGGTGAACAATTGGATACACCTGCAACTTCCAGAAAGCATTCTCACTAAATCCAGCAGATGGCAGTGCTGCATAACATCTCAGTTTTTGAAAGCTTTTTCTGTCTTTTTGCAGCTCTGGACCTTGTGAGAGAGGGCTTACAAATGATTCCTCTTTAGAGTAGAGAGGTGAATATTGAAGTATGGCCCAATGCCTTGAAAATTTCTCCTTTTAACCTAGAGAAGTCAAATGCAATGCCCAAATCCCAGCAACACAAGAAGTCCCGGGCAGCTTTGTGGACTCCCTCACCAGTACATTTATGTCAGCTTGTTCTTGGTTCTGCTTTGGCTTCAGACGTCTGCTGGAACCTCTTAGCTTGTCACACAAAGTGACTGCCCACCGTCATTTCCCCACTCCCAGCCTTTTTCCCTGAAAAGAGTTGGAGCTGATTCCAACCTCTGCATTTTAGAATTCCCTACGACCGTTTTAAATTTCTCTAGCCCACATTGAATCCTTCCTCTCCTAACCTCTAAAGTGTGTCACATGCCCTTAGCCTCCGGTCAGCATTTAATAACCAACATCAAGAAGAAGTTAAGAAACTGAGTTTATTCCACTTTCCAATTAGACTGTAAACTTGGGCTCATGGAGGGGGTATTGTGTATTTTTAATTCCTCACTGTATATAACATAGTACCAGGCTGCAAAGAAGTGTTTAATGACTAATTTTTGGTTGATTTGACTTCGCTCAACAACACTTAAAGATGCCTGCCAGCATGCTAATTTTCAGTAATGCCCTATTGACTTAGGGAACAGCTACAGGCCTGGGGGGAAGACTCCAGTCAGGGACTACTTCTGTGTAGGCCCAAACTATGGAGTAGAGATTTCATATGGAATAGAGATTTCATGTAAAAACAGCTTGTGCAATGTCCATAAACAAAACCCCATCCTGTCATGCTTGGGGCATGTATGATGATATTTTGCCCAGTGTTCCAGAGCTCTCTGTGAGCAGTGCCCTTTCCCAGGGCTTCTACTCATTTGTGCACAACAGAGCTATTTAACTAAATCTATCTGGATGGAACATTGTAGTATCATTTTTACATTCAGGTCTCAATCAAAAGTTTTAGTTATTTAGTTTTAGTTATTTAGTATCTTTCTACCAACTCTTCTTTTTGCCACTTTTGCCAAGAGAGGGCGCTCTTCTTTTTCCCTTTCCCAAACCCGCCCTACAATACTTAATGCTCTGGACCTTCTGCTATTTATGTGACACCTCTCACAAGGTGTTCTATTTAGACCCATTGGATCAGGCACATCTACTATATCGTATCTGTTCCAAGTACAAGAACAACTTCAAACAAACTCACCCCAGGCTTTTGCTCAGCCCCACGCTTGCTTGTGTCACGCTTCTGTACAGCAAGCTTTTCATTCGTTCTTCCTTTCATTTGTTCATGTATTCTTCTCATTCATTTATTCATTCACCAAGCATTTATTGAGTGCCTGCTATGTGTCAGGCACTGGGCTTAGTGGTGAATAAATCAATATGCTTCCCATCCTCAGAAAGCTTGTGGGGTTTCACAGGGCAAAGTGGAGGATGGAATTATAAAATAAACACACAAATATATAATTATGATTAACATGTTCTTTGAAGAAAAAGAACAGGGTGCTATGAGAAAAAAAATAATGCAGGTGAGGGATATGTAACTTAGATACAGGCAGTGATTAAAGATGACTTCTTGGGGCTGGGATTATGGCGCAGTGGTAGCGTGCTCGCCTAGCACGCATAAGGCACTGGGTTCAATCCTCAGCACCACATAAAAATAAAATAAAAGATATTCTGTCACCTACGACTAAAAAATAAACATTAAAAAAAAAAAAAAAAAAAAGATGACTTCTTTAGAGAAGTGGTATCGAAGCTCTGGCTCAAAAGATGAGAAGTGAGCTGGACCTGGTAGCACATGCCTGTAATTCCAGTGACTTGGAGGTTGAGATGGGAGGATTGTAAGTTCCAGGCCCACCTTAGTAACTTAGAGACCCTCTCTCAAAAAAATAAAAAAGATTGGAGATAGAGCTCAGTGGTAGAACAACCCTGGGACCAGTCACCAGTAGTGCAAGAAAACAAAACAATGAGAAGTGAGTGTGCATAGGGATCAATATGCAAAATGCTTGGTACTTAGAGGAACTGGTAAAACTGAGTGCTGAAGTGTGCAGAGGGGTTGGGGATGTAGCCCAACAGGAGGATGCACACCCCATGCTACCTTGTAAGTACTTGTTATAGTTTGGATATAAGGTCTTCCCCCCCAAACTCATGTTAGGTTATGCAGGAATGTTCAGAGGTGAAATGATTAGGTTGTGAAAGCTGTGACCTAACTGGCAGGTTAGTCTATCTGATGGATTAATAATTTAAATGGTGTTTTAGTCAACTTTGCCTCACTATAAACAAGACCTGACAAGAACAATGTAGAGGAGGAAACCTGTATTTGGGCTCATGGTTTCAGAGATTCAGTCCATGGTTGGCCAACTCCATAACTGTGGGCCTGAGATGAGGCAGAGCATCAGGGCAAAAGGGTGTGGCAGAGGAAAGCGGTTCAGGACATGGCAGCCATGAAGGAGGCAGGTGGGGAGAGAGAGAGAGGGCGCTCTACTCACCATGGACAAAATATAAACCCAAAGTCCCACCTACAAGGAACACCTTCCTTCAGCTATATCCTGCCTGCTGATGGTTATAGCCCAGTTAATCCATAATTGGATTGATCTCATAATCTAATCATTTCCTCTTATTTCTCCTTTGATAATTTTGCATTGTCTCACACATAAGCTTTTGGGAGATGCCTCATATCTAAACCATAACAAATAGATTAAAGGGTGGTAATTGTAGGCAGGTGAGGCATGGCTGGAGGAAGTAGGTCACTGGAGGTGTGCCTTGGGGTATATATCTTGTCCCTGGCTCCTCACTTTCACTGCCTGCTTCCCAGGTGCCGTGAGCTGAGCAGCTTTCCTCCATGGTGTTCTGCCTCACCTCAGGTCCACAGCAATAGAGTCAGTTGACCATGGACTGAACCTCTGAAACTGTGAGCCAAAGACAAACTTTTCCTTCCCTAAGTTGTTCTTCTAGATGTTTTTGTCACAGTGACAAAAAGCTGACTAACACAGTCATATTCCAGTGTGGGTATTGAATGGTCATGCCAACTTTATAAGTACAGTGATTCTGAAAAGGACTTTTCCCTCCCTGTTAGAATTTTATTTTGTAATTTAACTAAGTAATTAATTAATTTAGGTATCAGGGATTGAACCCAAAGGTGCTTAACCACTGTGCCACATCACTAGCCCTTTTTAGTTTTTATTTTGAGACAGGATCTCACTAATTTGCTTAGGGCCTTGAACTTGCGATCCTCCTGCTTCAACCTCCCGAGCTGCTGGGATTACAGGCATGCAATTTGAACTTTAGACACTAAGTTAGATACCTGAATTTTTTCCATCTCGGTGTGAGCAGGGAATGGCACATTTAGAGACGCAGAGGTCTCTGGTGTCTGCTGGAGCAAAGAGGCTGCCCCATCTTCTATCCTCTCATTTCCAGATTCTTCCCCACCAAGACCCACACACTTAGACCTTGCTCTGACCCAATTGCAAAAATAAACTCTTCTGAGCCGGGCGCGGTGGCTCAAGCCTGTAATCCCAGCACTCAGGGAGGCTGAGACAGGAGAATTGCGAGTTCAAAGCCAGCCTCAGCAATGGCGAGGCGCTAAGCAACTCAGTGAGACCCTGTCTCTACATAAAAATACAAAATAGGGCTGGGGATGTGGCTCAGTGGTAGAGTGCCCCTGAGTTCAATCCCCGGTACCAAAAAAAAAAAAAAACTCTTCTGGAATGAGAATGAGTCTTCTTCTTCCTAGGATCATGAGCTCTACCTCTTCCATCATTAGATTCTTTCAGTGGGAGAAGACCTTACTTGCCATCACAAAAGTAACACTTATAGGGGAAAGCTTTTTTAAAGGACTGCATCTATAATGCTCATCTTAATTCCTTTTAATGTCAAAACCTTGAAAATAAAGTAATTTTATTTGATTTTAGACCAAACTTAGGTCCCAAACCCCTCAAAGAGATCCTTGACTCAAATAATTAAGAGCAATAATGAGAGAAATAATAATGACCTTCAGTGCATTTTCTCCTTGTTGTCATCGTAGGCCTCAGGTATATAAGCCTACAAGGGAGATGGGGAGTGAAGGAGGAAGTTTTAACCTGCAATTCAGATTCTAAGTCCATAGCAAGAAAGGGTTCCCAGTCTGCTTTGTAAGCAATGGAGCCTATTGATAGGTGATGGTATACCAACCACCCATGCTCTCTGCTGGTATGAACAAGTTGTTCTTGCCAAGTTCGGTTATTCTGGGCAGTAAGTTCAGTTTTTCTGGAAGGCATGTTCTGTCAACATGTTAATATATTTCAAATTGTTTCCTAAAAGAGGAGAATAATGGGTAGGGAATTGTATGTGCTATGGGATGGACACATTGAGTTCATTTAAATTTTTTTACTTTTACATGTGTCTGGAATGTTCTTTAATGAAGTATTCTGTTTTAAATGTCATTCTTTATATCATTATTTAATATCCATTCCTACCACCAAATACTTTTCTGTACTATGGAACAGAACCCCAGTCACTGTCACTGATGGACTGACAGCTGCTCTCGTAACAGGTATAAAAATATACTGTTTGGTGGGGTTAAAAATATTAAAAAGACTCAAACTTTGAAGTATGAGAAGAGAAACTCTGATATATACCCTGAATTCATACTATTTCATTTCAATAAATACTTTCAGAATTAGATCTAACAGGACCAGGTAGGTGAGTGCCCGACACTGGCAATGTGCAGGCACTTCAGAAAGAACTCACTGCTGGCTGGGAAGGCATGCTTTAGGTCACTCAGAAGGTGGAACTCACTTTGGGGACAAAGTATGCTCCCCAATCTTTCCACTCCCCCAGAGCTCCCAAAGAAAAGCCTGGATCAGTCACCAGCAAATTGTCACTTAGCTGGAAGTAGTGTTTTTGATGAGACTTCTTGGGAAAAGTCTTAGAAATTTCTAATCTAGAATCTTCCCTTCTGTGCTGATTGGAACGTTGAAGCATAATGCAAAGGATTTTATCTGCCTAAAGGAGGGCCTATTTCAAAATGTTTTCTTGAACTCACGTAAGATGATCCGAGTAGGCAGAAAGGGCTCCAGTATTGGACAGCACTCCAGTATTACAGGATCTCATACTCGAGGCACCGGAGCTCAATGGCTACTGACCTGTGGGATCTGGTGCCTCAGTCACCATATCTACAAAACTGTGATGATATAGGTTAGTGTAGGGATTGAATGAGTCAATGCATAGGAAGCACCTAGGATTGTAGCTAGCACAGCAGAAGTACTCAAAAAAGGGTTTGTATTTTGTAGGTCACCTAGCTACATGTTAGCATTATCAGAGAGGCTCACTCACCATCCTGTCCAAAGCCTTTGTCCAAGGAAAAGATTGTCCCAAGCATTTGACTATAGACTCATTTTATTTGAAATAGGAAAATATTAGCATACATATCTGATTTGTTAGTGAAATTATAATCCGAACAAAGGGCCCAATGGTACAGCACAACTATAAAAGTAGATACTTTCTTCTGCTTTTCTACTTAGTCAATTCTAAAGTAAAACCTACAATGATATAAAGAAATATTTAAGATGTAGAATCATTCTACTACAATTTTGTTCTTGATTCCATAAAATACATTGTTCCCATGAATTCTTCAGTTTTGAAACAAACCATATAAATGCATTTTCTCCTTGTTGAGCATATGGCAAAATTGTGGACTCTAAGATCTACATTTTTCTTACTGGTTTTCTGAAGATTCTGCTCTAAGAGAGAAAGTAAAATGCAAATTTTATGCATGAACAAAGTCACAATATCACAAATTTTTTAACACAAATCTTTAAAACTTCTCATTATGCTCATTTTCATAAATATTTCAGAGAAATTATATTGTAGAAGCACATAAACAAAAACTTTACTGTGATTGCTATGAAAAAATATGTATAAGAATATTTATAGCTACTTATATTTTTTAAAAATATTTGGCTTGAAGATTCAAGAAGTGACATTTAAGGTAAAGTGCTATTGCAAACATATATAACTTCATTTTAACTTTGATTTTTTACAAATTTTTCCAAATATTTTTTAAAATTTCAAATGACAAAGTACATGATTTAAAAACTCAATTCTCAAACTATGGAAAAAGAGAACAGACAACATTCAAATTTATCTTTGGAAAACAATTATGAAATATTAAATCAAGCCAGTATCTCATTCTGCAAACAATATATTAACAATTAATTTTTGTGAAATAATCCAGTTACAAGCAAGGACTCTTTAGCCAACCTCAGATCTTCCCCCTTGCTTTGTTTTTAGTCCCTGGAATCCTGGCAGGTCATTTGAGAGGCTTCTTGAGGGACAGTGGGCTAAATGGTCTTTGGGGTCAAAATATTTTCTTGGAGTTTGGATTTTAAATTCTTGAGTAACTAACCCCCCCTTGTAATTATGCAACTCATCGCTACTTATAGATCTGACATTACTTGGGATTCGAGATTACAACTCTGTGAATTTCAAACAGCTGAAGACACACTGGGGGACCTGGATTTTCTCTTCTCTCTCCATACCCTTCTTCTTCAATCTGAGAACTCAGAAATGATCCCAAAACAAAGAAATATGGGATATTTGGGAGAGTGAATAGACTAGTATAATCCAGTGGATTAGGTTTCTAGTTATTACCCATAAAGAGATGAAAGGCACTAGGCATTGCACCAAGAACGAACACAGGAGAGAAGGAATCTCACCTTCAGAATATTTATAGCTACTTATTTTTTAAAAATATTACCCTAGAGATAAAATATTATCTCTAGGGTAATATTTTTCAGTTCAAATCCCCCAAGTCCTCCTTTGGGTAATGATGAATCTAATGTCTGATCTGCAAAGAAAACGCTCATCAGAGACCTGCTGATTCAAGAATTCAATTCCTGCTCAGTTGGAATACAGCCAACATTTTTCTGTTCCTAGCAGAAATGTGTGTGCAGTTTAAATGAATGTTTGGGTTCATTTTTTTTTCTCTGAAGAAAAAAAGTGGGAAGTTTTGACATCATTAATATTTCAGAAAAGATGGAGAGGCTGACCTTGTGACTTGATAAGTCCTCCTGAATTCACAGTATGTGACAGTAACAGAGATGTGTGCCTGGGACACAGTCTCAGGAAAAGAGCATTCCATTTCAAGCAGACGATTTCAAACAAATCTTGCCAGCTATCCTTTAAGATCCATTCCTACCATAGCATTTCATGATTCTTTGGATTTTCAAAGTGATATCTACCCATTGGCAGAGGCAAGGGCTAGCTGGAAGACTAAGAACGGATGTGGGGAGGAGATCTCTTTTTACATTAATCATTACCTTTGGAAGAATCTCAAGTATTTTTTAACCGCCCTGTTTAAAACCCTAATGAGAAACTAATTTTTCCTAATAATGGAAAAGGATTGGCATTTTCACTCTCTGCCAGCACACCCAAGATGACCCCCCTTCTTAGAACTGCACAGGGTAAGCAACCACGAGTGTCAGTGTTTCTGTTTGCCTTCTGAGCAGGGAAGATGGGGGAGCAGAGAGTTGGGGATTAAAATGTTGCTGCCAGGTCACCTGCTTTGGCTGTGGGTTGGAACTACCCTTAATCACAGCTAACTGTATCAACTGTCCTTCCATTCCCCATGGAGCAATATTACAAGTCAAATTCCAAATGAAGAAACTCTTGGCTAGTCCAGCTTTCTTTATTATTTCCTATTCTCCCTTATAAATATGTTAACAAAACAATAACAATGATTTCCCTAGAAGGCAATACTTCCTCCAAAATAAAATGCTTCAGAAATATGCCCAGTGTGGTGGCTCTTATTCCATCAGCCCTGAAGATTCTCAGGCTGAAAGCCATTGGTCATGTGAGGTTGTAACCAGGCACTGCTGTAGCCACAGAATCCCCATCTTTCTGATCTAATTCTCTTGCTACAGAATAAGCCACTGATCCATTGGTCCATAGCTGCAGCTTGGGATCAGATTCTTTGGCAAGGAACTGCAGCTGGGTTCTTTTCATCCTCTTTACAAGTCTAGCAAAGCCAAGCAACACAGAACTAAAGATCATTGAAAATCCACAGAGAAGGAATGCTGCAGTGTAGCTGCCGGTCGTATCCACCAGCCATCCTGCAACAGACAACAGCAAAATTACATCATTGAGTTGAAAATTCAATCACTGCTCTTACCCAAATCTAAAATCTAATAATCTGTAAGGATAATAACAATAGATCGCTAGTGCCACCATGATAATTTTGAGACAAAAAGCAGATCGCCTAAAAACAATGTGCAGCAACTGAGAAATACATTCTATTTTTTAGGGCAACTTCTAAAAATGAATCGATTGTTGTTATTAACTGAGGTATTTGGAATAGTGGTATGTACTTAGTAATCACACAGTAAACATTAGTTATTAGTAAACCCAATAAATCTGGTAGAAAAATCAAAATTTAAGTTTTTATTGTGTGTCCTGTGACTTTCAACATCATCCAAATTATTGAAGCTGGGATAATTCAGGGTGTTAAGAAAACATTATCATGTAAAGTGTTAGTAGTATTCCCAGCTCCCCCGACTATCTTAAATAATGTAACAGGCTATGGAGCAGTATTCAAATTTTAATTTGGATCCAGATGCAATTGTATCCCATCCAATTTGACAATCAGAATTTCAGGCCATCATAGATGTCACAAAAGCATATTTCTGAAGGTATACATTAGTAAGCACAGGTTTTACTTCCTTTTTCGCTTGTTGCAACAAATTAATCTCAACATCTATCCTGGTTTAAATTTTGAGGAAAATCAGGGTGTACAACATGCAAAATATGGACCACAATGATCAGAGAATAAGTGTGATAAAATTGAACTGTGGTCGATAATTATTTTGTGATTAACAAAAAGATTTTTTTAATTCCTCCAAATTTGGCTTACATGCCAAGAAATCTACTAGAGAAGTATTCAGTTTCTCCTTTTACCCACCTCAAATCTACTAGTCAAAAATGGCATGTAGAAATAGTTTTATGTCCTACAAAGTTTTCTACAATTCAACAATTCTCCAACGTTTTAGGTATCACCTGATTTACGCATGCATTTCTGTAGCACCAAATGGAAGAGACTGAATGGAGAGTTCGCATTTAAAGCTAAATAAATAAGAAAAGTATTACAATAGGAACTCACATCTTAATTCTGTAACTTTCATTAATGTGTATAATATCTGATTTGCAAGAGTTTGGGGAAAAAGTGTCCAGGAATCTCAATTTCATTTGTGTCTTGTGATATGTAATAGAATTACACTGTTCCTAAAAGTTAGTAAGCCCTAAAATTAGCTTTGGAGAGAGGACATGGGAATATTTGGGGGGCAGTTTCCAAAAATGAAGCACTAAACACAGAATCCCACATCGTGGAGTTTAGACTGATGAGGAACTGTCACCTGGGGCAGTCAAGCAGCTGCGATTCCTCCTAGCTCTCTGCCTTAGCACTTGCTGGAGTTTGGAAATAATCTTAAATTGTGCATTCATAATAGCAGCCAATAGCAGAAACCCTGCCTTCTTCAAGAAACTCCCTTCCTTCTTCCTAGGCAAGTATCTGGGTCCTTTACCTCTTCCTTATCTTGTTCACTCTTGGTCTTAATTTAGACAGGTAATAATCTGGACCATTTACTTTCAATATTTAGTGTGCATGAACATCATAAGAATACTGGTTGGAAATGTAGATTCTTGGAATTTACCCCCAAAGATTCAGATTGTAGGTGGAAAGTTCAAAGAATCTGCATTTTGACAAGGGTATTAGGAAATTTGGATGCAGGAGTCCCAGAATCTCATTCCCAGATCACTGGTCTACACCACATGCTCCAGAAAGAAGAAATAGGCTCTGACCTGTAAACACCATGCTGGTTATAAAAGCAATAAATATTTGTTGAATTAATTGTTTAATACATGCAATAAATGTTTGTGGAATTATTTGTTTGATCATGCTCCAAGCTTCTACAGCATGTTACAGATTTTTGTTGCTGTTGTACCAGTTATTGAACCCAGGGGTGCTTAATCACTGAGCCACATCCCCAACCCTTTTCAAAAAACATTTTTTTAAAAATTTTGAAACAGGATCTTGTTAAGTTTCTTAAGGTCTCACTAAGTTGCTGAGGCTGGCTTTGAACTTGCCATCCTCCTGCCTCAGTCTCCAGGCTGCTGAGATTACAGGCCAGCATTTTACAGCTTTACAAAACATTCTAGACACTTTACCAGATGACTCCCAAATCTGTATATCCAAATCTCATCTCTCTCTAAAGTGCATATTTTATCCTTAAACAATTCCTTTGAACATTTTCACCTGTTTATTTCAGATATCTCAATATATCTCAACTTCAAATTTGTTATTTTTCAGGCAAAGCCACTGTCTCCAGTTTCTCTATTACTTTCAATCATGACAATATTTCCTAAGTCATCTCTGACTTTGTTCTCTCCTTCACCCCCTATGCTAAATTCAGTTCATATTTTTTTCAAAATCTCAGTGTCACCAGAGTTCGTTTCCATTTCTGCTGTAGCAACTATATAGTTTGGGACTTTATCATTTTGTTCCTGAACTATTAAAATGGAATCTTAATTACCTCTGTCCTAAATCACTGGGTCAATTGCTAGGTCACATTTTTCTAAAATATCCTTTTTACCATTACCCCATGCACAAAAACATCAACACTGTCCATGGTCTCTGAAGTACGGAGAGCCCAGCTTCTTTGCCTGACACTCAAAACACCCCACTGTGCCACCAGCCCTTCTCAGTGCATTCTCACTGCCCCTTGTTGGAATCCTATACTCCTGCCAGATTCCCTTCTGAATGTGCCCTACTCACTTAGAAGTCTGAACAGCTGCTCCATTCCATTGCTCCCATGATTAGTACGGAATGGAACTGAGATGCTAATTTGGGACTTTTTCTTTCCAGGAAGGCTAAGGTTCCCATATGGTTGGGGAAAAAAAAGATTGTAAAACAAGAATGTGGGTAAGACCATAATGTTCTGGAGGGCTCTTGCAATCCCTGTTCTCTTTCACTCTTCTCCAACTCTTATCATCTGTGTGTGTCCGGGAGGGGAAAGGGGAGGTTCACTCTTTGCAATCAATATAACAAATGTGGTTGGGGGTCTCTGAACACTTACCTGCAATGGGTGGGCTCACCAAGTATGGCACTGCGTGAAGGAAGTACACCACACCCAGGGCTGATGACAAAGAAGTAGTCCCTACTATTTCCGCAGTCACTACTGGGATCAAGGTCACATAGGCTCCATCAAAATAGCCAAAGGTACAAGAGAAAGGCACCAGGAGGGGGAGACTTTGAAGCATTGGAAGGCAGAGATAGCAGAGCCCATCTAGGCCCACGGCAAAGAGGTAGCAAACATACCGGTAATTCTTCAGACACCTGTGGATTTGAAAAACAAGAATGAGTGCAGGATGCACAGGTGCTCTAAAGAAGCTCTAGAACCATGGCCATGCATTAGGAAGTATTGCAGTTATTTATAGAGATGGCTTCTCCATCACACGTTCCTATCTTTCTTTTGGTGTATGCAAATATAGCAATCTATCTTCCCAGGAAGCAGAGTATGATAGAAAGAATACGTGCTATAAAATAAGGAAGGTGAAAGATGGGAACCAGTTCTATCACCATCTGTCTGCCTCACTTGAACCTCAAATTCTTTCACTATAAAATGAGAAGGCTACCTATTTCATAGAGTTACTCTAAAGGTAGCTGTGAAATAGTATGCAGAGTATCAGGAGACTAATTTTTTTAGCCATCTACCATATTAGATGCTTTAGATATGTTATCCATTGGTATCTATGTATAACTCAAGTGGCTATACAAAGGAGAAATTGAAATATGAAGACATCAAAATGAATTGCCAGAGATGGTGAAGGTCTTGTACTAGGACTGTCTCATTTCAAGACTTTCCAGTGAATGGGACTTCCATTTTACCTTCCCTCTGTCACTCCAAACCCATCCACAACAACAATTATTTCAAAGACTCTTACAATGTCAGTTCTAGCAGTTTATGCTCTATAAACATTTTTCTCCCCACACCCTTACATGAGCCTCACAAAAATGGTATGAGGTTGACTGGTAAAATATTGTACTCGTCTATTTGACATATGAAGACCCTTGAGAATCTGAAGGTTAGAGATTTTCCCTGGGTCCTAGGACTAACAAAGGGCAGAGCTGGCACAAGAACTTAGGTCTTACATGTCTCAGACTAGAGATCCCTTCTGTAGACCTACAACAGGCAGCTTTTCACTGAGTTACTCAGTTGTGCAGATAGATTTCCCTTGCTCCTCCCCTTCCTCCTTAGTTAAAAATGTGAAGGGCCTGGGGGTGTAGCTCAGTGATTGAGCATTTGCTTAGTATGTGCAAGGTCTTGGTTTGATTTCCAGAACCAAAAACAAAAAAAAACCTGAAATTATTCCTAAACAATTATATTCATAGCATTGGAGAATGGCAGTTGGAACCTGATTAATTACCAAAGACATAACCTGTGAGAAGCTGTATGATATAGCTCTCCCACGTCATAATTTAAGTATGAAGAGTCCTTCATTTAGGAGACATGAGTAACCAAACAGATGAGCATTTGTTGACGAAACTACTTGGTAGATTTCTTGTCACTTTGGTTTCTAAGCCTACAATATGATGAAACTATTCACTATTTTCACTGTCAACCATAAATATATTACTACAGATAATGGATTATTATGGTATTTGGCCCTCCTGTCTAGACTGGATTCTGTTCTTCTTTCCATTGTGAGCCAATCTCTGGGGTACTTCAAAAGAAATTAGACCCTTAACACCAACCAGAAGTTGTCTTGCTTGAGGACTGACTTGACTTGGGGTGGAATTAAATATATTGCAAGAACTTGTAGTCACCCTTGGCTTTTGTAACTTGGACTCATCATCCTAAACCATCCTAAACAAGGATGGGCAAATTATGGCTAGATCCAGCCTGCCACCTGTTTTTGGACTACCTGTGAACCACGAATTATTTTTCCGTTTAAAAATAATTGGGAAAAAAATCAAAAGAATGATATTTGGTGACATGTAAAAATTATAAGAGAAATTCTAATTTCAGCATGCATAAATAAAGTCTAATCAGAACACAGCTACTCTTATTCTTATGTTGTCTATGGCTGCTTTTGTGCTACATCATCACACTGGGTAGCTGTGCTAAAAGCCACGTGACCTACAAACCCAAAAGATGTTCACTATCTGTCCCTTTACATAAAAAGCTTGCTAACCCCTGATCTAGGAAGTGGCCCTCAGAGACTTGCTAAGCTTTTTCAGATCTCGGTATTCTATAGGGTAAGGGGGTGAGAGGAAATTCAAGACTCAAGGTCCCCTAGTGGGGAACTGATCGTGTTTGCATGGATTTTACCTTCTGTCGGTTAGCCATCCAAATGTGATATTGCCAATAATGTCAATCACTCCAAGTATGGACATAAGAAAAGCAGCTTGCTGGTGACTCACTCCGACACTCAAAGCATAAGGCACCAAATACACAAAGAGAGGGCTGCAGCCGTAAGCCATAAACAGAACAGAGATGGCGAACACAACAAAGTCTGGCATCAGTAAAAAACTGTATTCCTGCTGCAAAGAGCAACACAGGCAGGTCTGCGCCCATTCTTTGGTCAAAGGTGAATAGGGAGATGCTCGCTTACAGTCTTCTTTCTGAGTTTGACAGACACGGTTCTGCTCTGGACTTGAACGGTCCTCTTTAAGAGTAATTGGCCGCATCAAGGCACCACAAACACAGAGATTCAAAACGAAGCCCCCAAGAATGAGTAGTGCTCCCCGCCAGGAAAACTGTTCAATAAGGAGCTGAACCACAGGAGCGAGGACGAAGGTGCCAATGCCACTCCCCGACATGGCGATCCCATAAGCAAGGGCTTTCCGTCTGCTGAAATACTTGCCAACCATGGCAATCGCTGGAGAGTAACAAAGTGCAAATCCAAGACCTGGGAGAAAGAGAACTCTGTGAGTGCTGGACCATCATGAGCAGCCAGTGGAAGAAGCCATCTCCGACGATCTGGATTAAAGAGAACCACACCTTCCGGGAAGCCCTTTAAAAGCTGTTTTGTACACCAAGCTGAAGATGAATCTCCCTTCACCAGTCACCCACAATTTTCAAAATACAGGTATATGTGACTTTCTTCTTAGGAAAAAATGCTCATAAGGAAATATAACTTCTTAAACAACTTTAAATGAAGAAGTTAAAAATCATTAGACATACTAAACTGGAATTTACTAGAAAATCTGGATGGTGCCATAAATGATCTGGGTAATGGCCTTTTCGTTGCCTATGAAGATGCAACACTGATAATCTGGGCCACTCTGGAATTTGCATTGAAATAATAATATATGTGACTCCATCAAAGTTCTAGAGTAATTTCATATAGTCAGGAAACATCATGCCAACTTTATATATGAACATAGCGATCTGCAAACATCCATTAAGGTCAGCAGAAAAATGTTGAAAGTCTAGAGAGCTTTCTAAAGGTTTTCAGCTTCTATTACTTTTTAAATTAAGGAGATCTGGACTTGATTGGTCCTCTTTAAGAATAATTGGCCACATCAAGGCACACAAACACAAAGTTTCAAAACGAAGCCCCTGAGAATGAATAGTGCTTTAAGCCTGGATTTCACAGGATCTAGAATGTCAGAGAAGGGAAAGAAGAAACAGCTTCAGATCTGTTTCGGTCTACAGTGCAAAGCAGTCAGCAATCTAGAGTTGCTTGGAATGAGGGGTTTCTGGATGTGGGATTTTCAGTGTTTAAACCAGGAAAATCCCTGGTAAACTGAGATATGTGATCACTTAGCAGTCAAACCTTCAAGTTACTAGAGGTGAATGTATTTCCTTTAGTTTGATTTACAGCCTCCTGTGAAGTTTACATCCTTTATTGGCCTGATCCATGCACAGTACCAAGACAGGAGTAGGTGCTACTCTCCACACTCCTCTAAATTATGAGCAAACTACTACTCCGTTTCCACCAGCCAACCCCATCTTGATCCGACACAGTCCCCTTTAGTGTGATTTATAGAATGTACATACGATACTTCTCTTTGCATGGAATTTATTATGATTCTCTAAAATGATACTTGCATAACATTGAGAATGTGTAATATAGGAATATTCATTCACAAGAGGCTTTCTTTTTTAAATTGGTAACTCTTGCTTACTAGATAATGATATCCATTGTAAAGCAAGGGCAACTCAGATTAAACACAGATAATATTTTAATGTCTTGGCAAAGAAATTAGGAGAATGACTATGGCTGAAAACTTATATTGTGCTGAGTGATATCTCGTTTCTTCTGTATACAGAACCTCAGCCATACACTAATGCTGAAGAGAAAAGTAATAGTTACTGTTATCTTATGGCTGAATTGGGGTGGCAATACATTTTCATTAAGGTAATACAATAGCATTTCCAACTCTAGAAGGGCAGACATAAGCTAGGTCAGCTAAATTGTGCATCTAACATAATGAATATTTTATAAATCACTACTCTGTTGTATGCTGGGCAATACCTGAATGGGAAGGTGTGAGATAAGTGGTACAAAGTGCCCTTACCTGTAAGAACTCCCAGAGTGAGGTAGAGATGCTTCAGGCTGGTGGCAAATGAGCCCAGGATGAAACCAGTAGATGCAAGCAAGCCACCCAGCATGATTCCCACTTGACAGGATAAATGGTTACTGACAACACTCCCAAGTGGAGCTTCAAAAACAATAAAAAAGAAAGTCAACAGAAAGGTCTTGTGGACCCTGTGAGAAGACTGCTGCTGCATTAGCAGGGCAGAAAACAATCAACCTTTCTTTCTTTCTTTCCTTTTAAACAGATACAACATTTTTATACCTTTATTTTTATGTGGTACTGAGGATCCAATCCACATGCTAGGCAAGCGCTCTACCACTGAGCTACAACCACAACCCCAAGAATCAACCTTTAAAGCATCAAGCCCACCTTACAGATTTTAACAGCTTTGGAAAACTGAGGCCCAGAGAGAAGTGACCTGTCCATGATCAGAGAGTAAGCAGCAGAGCTATACAAAACTCAAGTGGCCCACCCTGTATTTCAGTACCTCTTCCTCATCTTTGTTCCATTGCAGCCATAATCCCAGGACTATAGGTGTTTTAAAACAGTGAATCAACTCTTTACTTAAATTACATGTCACTTGAACAAGGATCTTTGGTGTAGTATTGGTCATACACCATCAGAAATGATGATGCAAATTAATTGGTAGAGAAAGAAAGCAGGCAGCCCTGTGCAACATCATGCAGCAGAAGACCAAGGAGAGTGCACAAGATAAATCCCACCATCAGGCACTGTGTGCAGGCTTGCCATCCTGTGGATGAGAGATCAAAGCCCAGAAAATTCTAAGAAAAATGTATTACATGCATGGTGACGTTCTGGTTGGCTTCATTCCATCTGCCATTTGTGAGTGTATCTGAATTATGTTGACCTCAAGGCTTATCGAATATTAGTTAAAGCTGTATGTGGCCAAAAGAGAGGTATATGGCTGCCTAAGGTCACCAAGAAGTACAGCTTACGGCACCTGACACCGAGTGTGGAGTTATTTCATCCTATAATTCCTTGGGTCTCCCAGACAATGGCAAGAGCGGTGGGTGGGGAAGCCGGGCACATCGTTTTCCGAAGAAAATCTCATGCAGATACCAGTACTCCAAGAACAAAATCAGAAGAGCAGATGCTCTGGGTAGTTGTATAATATGATCATTTCTGTATTGATCAGGTTTAAATTGAGGGTGGACTGCAATGTACATGTAGACTCAGATATCAGCACAGTGTCTCTTATCTAGTTGAATCCATAGTCGGCTGTATATGTAACCCTTAGAGAGCAGGAATGAGCAAATCTCCCCAAAATATACTGAATTCTCAAGGATGCCCTACTATGTTTGCTGGAAAGTGACAAAATTCATACCAAAATTTACACATGCACACACACACAGAAACCCTCAATGAATGAGGTTCACTTCTGTTCATCATATGGCAACTTTTGCCCAGCAGGTGTCCCAGATGTGACTCAACAGTCTCTTGTCCATATTCTAAACTCTGATGTTCTAGTATTATCTGACCTGGTGAGCAGGTAAGTATATGTAATTTGGTATAACAGCTCTCACATTCTTTTTTTTTAAATTTTTAAAAATTTGTTCTTTTTAGTTATACGTGGCAGTAAAATGTACTTTAACACACACACACACACACACAGAGTATAACTTCCCAGTTTTGTGGTCGTACATGATGTGGAGTTACACTGCATGTATTCATATATGAGCTCTCACATTCTTGCACAGTGTTTAAATACACTGCTTCTGACATGACCCTCAAAGTTTCACATAGTCTTTGGTCACTTAAGGCCATTTACCTCTCTTTGGGGGATTGCAAATATTCTCCCAAAGATAACAGTGAGGGAAATGAGTCACCCATATCCTCTGAGAAAGACAAACGGCCTCTTGGCAATCTGATACAAATACTGTGACTAACAACATGACCCTGAAAATCAAGTGATAGCTGAAGAAGGAAAAAAATGTCAGGCCCCAAAATCCAAATATATGATTTTTTGGTCTCTTAAGACCTTTCGCCAGTTGAAAAGGTCAACATGATCTTCTCATGAAACCTGTTTTTAGTTCTAGAAATGCTCTCAACTTCTTCCCAAGAAATACATTTTAGCACAATTCAACTGATTCATGAGAATGTACATTTTTTCCTAAAAATAAAAATGAGTCAGTACCTAAAATGGCACCAGATGAAGTTATTATGAGTTACTGAATAACACTGTATTTCTCTTTTGCCCCTGAGACGTGGCCTGAAGAGACAAAAGTTTTCAAAAACACTTGAAAATCTTCTAAGCTAGCTGGGTACGGCGGTGCATGCCTGTAATCCCAGTACTTTGGGAGGCTGAGATAGGAGAATCAAGAGGTCAAAGCCAGCCAGGGGCACTAAGCAACTCAGTGAGACCCTGTCTCTAATAAAACACAAAATAGGGCTGAGGATGTGGCTCAGTGGTCAAGTACCCCTGAGTTCAATCCCTG
>PVHX01015107.1:0-47977 GCA_004024805.1 Geosciurus inauris
TTTTGAGGATTCGAATCTAAGATGTGAATTGGGATATCAATACCTAAATAACTAGATTGAGGCTTTTAAGACATAAATATGATTAAGAGATGGAGCTCACTTGAATTGGTCACCGTGAGACCCTGCCCCTGAGTTTGCACTTGCAATTTTAGTTCCTTTTCAAATTATATAAATTATACAGAATTTTAGAGAAAAGTTTTTTGCTGTAGTGAAGCCCTCTGGACTGTTGGCTCATGTCCTCACTGTTGGCAGAATTGGTAGGTGCAACACTTTCTTGGCAGCCTGGTAGTGACCAAATTTCTACATTCAAAATAAGAGGTTTCAACTAAATTTCTCCAGGACTGAAAAGAATAATGTATCTCATCATAAAAACTGATCAGTTTTGGAATGCTGCAAACTGAAATTTAGTAGAAATAGTTGTGTACATGCACGCGTGCACACGTGCGCACACACACACACACTCTTCAGTTGCTCACAGACATGAAGAAAATTGTGATTGATGTGTGTTGGCCTATGATGCTTTGGCCCTGTTACCTGATATAACTTACTGTATAAGCGAATATAATGGGAAATAAATGTTTTTCTAAATCATGTTTAAAATCCTCACCACACTTACCATCCATGGACCTTATGCTTTGATCCTTTTATTTTAATCTAACTGAACCTGATATTCGATCACCAGGTATGATGCTTTGGACTGCAGGTAACGGAACATGCATGTACAGCAGCATCAATAACAGAGACCTTTCTGAATTCACCTGCCAAGGGCTGGACAGCCCTGGGAAGGCCGGCAGTGGAGCCCTGGCTCAGTGACACGTTGTCACTTTTTCACCTGAGTTTTCCACACGAAGCCCATTGCTATCTCCAGCACGTGAGCATCGTGGCCCCTCATGATGTCAGGGTGACTGCGATTATCGCATGAGGTACAAGTAGGCACAGCCTCCCCAGGGAGGAAGGATGATCCCTCTCTGGGTCTTTGCTTTTGTTGGTGAGCAGAGCTTTCCCCACAGTCCTCTGACTCAGATGGTGGTTGGTCCACATTGCCTACATGTCTTGCAGTGGCTGCACACGTCCCCATGGGCTGTGCCTGCCACCCTCTAGAATGGGAGTGGCTCTGAATGGAAGGAGTGGAGGCCCGGCTGGAGGCAGCCAAAGCCTCCAACTGTCAGCTCTCTGCAGAGGGGAATCCAGTTACCTTTTGCTACATCTTGTTGGATGGAGCGAGAACTCTCTCTTCAGGCTTACCAGCACGGCTGCTTTTCCACCTTCCCTAGGCTGCCTGTTTTACTCTCCAGCAACTTCAGTGGCCACGAATCTTCCTCCAAAGTCTGAGAAATGTAACATTTTATGTTGATGAAAGTTTCTTTGAACTACAAGCTATGACATGTGCACTAAACTGTGGAGATTTTGCAGCCCCCTGAAGGCCAGGAGAGTGGCCAGGGCCACATGGCACAGCGCCCCAGCCACTCTCTCTCAATGCTAGGGTGCCAGCCAGGAGCACTGGCGATTCCTGTCTCTAGTCCCGGTCCGCACTGCTCCACGGGAGGACGGAGGATGGCCCAGAAGGACCTTCTGATCACAGACGGGGGCGCATATCAGATGAACTCACGCCCCAGGTTTGGGGTTGAGCTGGTGTCTGAAGGCCCACATGTGCTGCTGCCCTCCAGGCTCTGAGCCTGCTCTGCGGGTGAAGGTGTTTCTCCACTTCTCACTCAATGCAGAGAACTTCCTGCAGCACGGCGGGCTTGCTTGGCTGATCCTAGGTGATGTCATATTTTGTGACAGTTCTCCATTTATAGCACCTAATCCCACATGACTCAGAGCAGCGTTTTTCGGTTTGTCTCTACCTCAGGGCTTTGTCCTTTCCCAAACTGCATTATAGAAACGTCCAGATCAAGAACCGTGTTTTCATTACTCACCACACTTGCCATCCATGTACCTTATTTTGTGGCATAACACATACTTGCTGAATAAATGACAGGTAGTCGGAAAAGATACACTAATGAAAATTCTCTGCAGAATAATGCAGTGTCATGTGACCAAACTGCTAAAAGAAACTTCAGAACTATTGGAGCAACAATTTGCCACTGTGTACTTATTTAGGTGCTATACTAGGGAGGGACACAGTGGTGTCCAAGATAGAGCAGGATCCCTGTTTATGAGGAACTTAAGATCTAGTGATAAAAAGATACCAAATAAACAATCGTGCAGATTTAAATCTAAAGCATCAACAAGTGCAGTGAGGGGACAGAGCATGTGCCCCGTGTGGCCCAGTGGGTCCCAACCCGACCTGCCACGGGGGAACGTCTTCCCGAGCAAGTACTGTTTGACCAACGCCAGCAGGCATAGGTAGGAGAGGGTGTCCTGTCGCGTGTGAATATACAGGGGCAGCTGAAGCAGACGGGGTGCAGGATGGCAGAGAATGAGGCCAGAGGTGGGCCAGAGACAGCCAACTATGCGCTGAAATCTCCTGAACCTGTAGCAGGTTGCTCTGGGAGGGAGAGGAGGTGCATCGATGTCTCCTTTGCATTAAGTTTGGACTGGATTCTCTCCAGTGGAATGAAAGTAGAAGCCATGTCACCACAGCCCAGAGTGGATTTTTAAGACAGTGGTGTGGCCCCTACACGCTCAGCCTTCACTCTTCACTGTGGGCACTGGTGGCCAGAGCGTGGTGCTGGAACCTGGGTGATGGAGGGGCTGCACCGCCCCATGGCTGCTGAGAAGATTCTCCCCGAGCCTGGATCCTCTGTGTTGGACTCTCACACTGGACAGCAATAAACTCCATCTTGAAGTCATTGAATTTTGCTACGTTTGTGTCGCCTAACCAATGCTAGGGACAAAATAAGTAATGAGAAGTCATTTAAAGATTTTTAAGCAGTTATCTAATGAAATCAGTATTTTGAAGATTCCTGTTTGCAAAGTGGATAACAAATCCACACACATAACATATGTACAAACAGAAAAGCCATTGCAGAAATCGAGGTGAGAAAGACTTAAGGCAATGGAAACAGAGTGTATGGATTTAGATCTATAGTGCTGCTGTCAGGACTCAGCCATGTCTTGAATGTGAAGAGTTGCAAGACGAGGATCTTTGAAGACTGCTCCTCGGACTCTGGGCAACGGAAATGGGCCATAGGTTCTCGTGGAAGCCCCTGGAAAAGTGCTGCCTTCAGATTTGCACACAGGCCACATATATCCTTATTTTGTACAGTGTTGTGGGTGGCATCAGCATGTCACGTGCTATTTAGATGGTGAATACATGTTCAGCGCAGGTATTGTTAATGTGAAGATGTGTGGTCTGCAAAAAAGTTTTGGAGTCCTGTCTTGGTGGCTACATTCCATAGACAAAACTGAACATTGGTGATCCATTTCCTTTCTGCTCTTATTTTCGCAGGTTTATTTTCAGTCCTGATTTTCAGATACTCATAAACTCTGCCTTTTCTCAGAAGGCTCCACATTTAACCTCACAATGCAAATAATGGTTTTTTCATAGCCACCTGGGTTTCTACCCATTTCCATCAATAGACAGACCTAGCACTGTCTCTAAAATACTTCTTCTAATTTCTTAGCTCTTTTAACTTGATCAATCTCACAAATCTTTAATTCTTTGGGTCATTTTCTTTTTTAAAGAAATGCACAGACATTCTAAGCTTCCTCTTACAAGCATCTATCTGTGTGTGCAGTATCTCATACCCTGTCACTCATTCTATTATCTTTCTGCCTGGCACAGGGCAGAACTAGTCTCACCTTACATTCCTTTCAGCATGACTAAGAGAAAGAGAGACCATGGATGAAAAAGATAATGTAACAGCAATGTACAGAACCAGAGGAGCAAGTGCTGCATTAAGCAGTCTGCCTACACCTAGGGGTCTCAGTGCTTTTCGGGGAACTTTGTGATATAATGTGATATAGCTATTAGGACTACTGCAGGTAACTTTTGAATTATCACAGAGAAGTTCTCCACTTTCTCCTTGAAGAAAACAAAACAAAACAAAACCGTCAATTTTGTTGGAATTATATATCATATATTTTATGCAGATTTCATCTTTTTGATAGATGCCATTTTAGAAAGTTAGCAAATTTTGTCCCAAAATATCACAATTTTCAGTCACTGCCTTCTTATTTTATGTCTACATGAAATTTTAAAGAATTTTCATCTGAATGTTATGTCTATGCCGTTGAACTGTGAAAGGATTTCCGGGAGGTGTCTCAGCGGGAGGGTGGGGAGGGACAGTGTTGGTGCGGTGTGGACCCCCTGGCCAGGCACCCTCCTGACATTGCTGTGTAGCCTGCTGCCAAAGCACAACAGGCTGGACTGGCTAGTCAGTGAATCTTTAATTATCCTCTTCAGAAACACTCCGAGGACAGCTTGCCTTTCTTTGAAGGATATAGCTAGCTGCACACACTGGCCCTCGGTGCATCCTCAGGAAGGGACCGCTTCCCATGTGCCAGGACGAAACGGTGATTGGAAGCATTTGCTGCCAACTCCTTGTTTCCTGCTCTCCTTGTGGAGGAAACAGAACTGCTGTGCAGCATTTGTATTTCTTGGAGAAAAGCAGAGATTACAAGTTTCTCGTACTTCAACAGAAAGGATAGCAGAGAGCCAAAGATTTTGGCAGAAACTCAAATGAGTAGGAACGTTGTGTTAGGAGATACTGTAAGGGAATGTTAAATCACAGCAGAATGGTCATTGTGTTTATTTTGTTAACAACTGAGATCTCAGCTTTAAGAGAATGAAACATTTCCAGCTATTTAAATGTCTTTGTTGTACAACTGCCGTCACCATGGGGGTTATAGACTAGTCCCTTTCGAGTTCAGACACTTTTGATCTCTTGACTTCACTTTTTATTGCGTTGTCTCTTTAAGAAAGGGCCAGAGAAGTTTGAAGGCTCAACATGAGATACAGGTGATGTTGCTATTTTGCTCTTTACCCATGCAGCCGATTGATGATTAGAAATTAGATGCCAGGTAATTGCCTGTGTTACATTCCAAATTACATTCTAAAAGACCTAATGCTTGTGACATTAAGCTGTGAGGCTTAAACAAATGTATCCAAAAATCTGAGTTTTAAAGTTCTGATCTTGGGTCAGTAAGCTTGAATGTAGGCAAGGATGGCATCTCAAAATTGCAGGCAGTTTTATAATTCAAGGTGGTGTTCAGCTCTTTAAATAGCCCAGCATTGCAGAATATACTCCATGTGAAAAGGAGGCCATGACTGAATTCCACGTCCCAGAGCCAGATTTTACAGAGGCTCCTCATTAGCTCATGCCCTCTAAAATACCCATGATCTCTCCCCAGAGAGGAGTTTCAGAGGAGCATTGAGGATCACAGAATTTCCCTAACACACTTGAAAGAAAAGAAAATAATGTGGGGTGGATATCACACATCCATATGATTTTGACTCAGTCTTGCAAATGCTCTCTTCCCCCAGCCAATTTCATTATTTTGCCTCTGTTTATTTAACTACATCCTCTCAAGAAAAATACCTTGGAATAAAATTTTTGAGGTCAAAGAACTCACATTTTACATTAGGATGCATGTTGTCAAACTTTCCTGCAAAAAATAAATAAACAAAAATAAAAATGGCACTAAGTTCTATTCTGGCCAATTTGAGTGAGTGTTCATCTCAGACTGCTGATCTGCAGTTGTTATCAGTAGTGTTCTCCTCCATGCACTCGCTATTCTGGGCCCATTATTTTCCACTAAGGGAGAGCATGTTTTTCTTATTTACTTTCAGAAACTATTTAAGATGACTTAGACCTCAGTCATCTAGGTTGCAGGAAGTTTCCAAGTTTGTTGCTTGTGTTTATAATTATTCCATGTAGGTGTTAGTGTTTAATCAAATCCATCATTTTTCTTAAATATCTTGTTCCTCACTTCAATGTTTGAGAATTTTTTCTTATCCTCAAGAACATTAAAAAAGGAAACTTCCACCATGGTCCCTTCTACTTTGTAATGGCTTCAAAGATGGAAGCATAGGATAGCTGTTAAGAGCATTCACTTACACAAATGTGGATTTGGATTCTCTGGTTTGAGGTGTGTGGATTTCAGCACAGCATTTCCTGGGTAAAATGGGGAAGGTGCTTTGAGCCCTCCCTGTGAGTGGTGAGGGCACCGAGTATGGAGTGCTCAGTAGAGAACACGTGGGGCCCAGCTTGTTCTAAGTGCTCCAGGGCTAGATACCACCATCACTCTCCCTGCGTTTAGATTTTTGATTCCCATACTTCTGATGTCAGAGTTCTCTTCACACTGTGAAGATTTTTCTTGCCACCATCTTTCTCCACCCCATGTTCTTTAGCATGACGTCTTAATTCTGTGCCGGACACTGACACGCTTCCTCATCCTTCTTCCTCATCTGTGCCCAGCCTGTTTGGGTACTCCTTGCTCCTTTTAGTTTTCTCATGACACAGAATCGACTTCTTCCTGAATGGGCCTCTCACTCTGACACCTTTTTATTGTCTAAAGATGATTTTTTTTCCCTCACTGAATTCTCCTGCTCCCCCTCAGAGTGTTAAGACTTCCCCTGGAGGCTCAGATCCAGAATGGCCCTCCTGTTGGAGCTATTCTTTGGTGTTCCTTCTCCCCAGTGGAGTTAAGGGCACCCTCCTCTGATGCCTGTGGATGTTCCCCCTCTCCTAGTACAGTACGCATGGGCATCCCTGCCTCCACTGCATCACCAATGTCTTGTAGGAAAGTATTGTTATGCCTGTCCAACTTGCCTGCCTACTGTCTAACACAGAGAAGAAAAAAACATCTTTGTTAATTGCAACAAAATATAAAACGCTTGTCCTTTGCATGTACACCAAACCAATACTCACTTGGATGTGGTTCTCTCTATAAATGCATTTTGTGTAACTGGTAAGTTGCAAAAGTTTTCAGACATAAAATGAATGCTGAGCTGCTGTTGTGGGACAGTAGATTGGTTAGCCTTGTGTTCAGGTTGTTGAACTATTCTCGTTGGATACTGAGATCTAAGATAAATTGTAACTAGTCTTCAGAGCATCTAAATAAATTAACATCAAATGGACACCACTCTGCCAGGATGCCATCACAGAGATGGTCATTCTCAGTCTTACATCCTCTTCATTGCTTATTCTGGGAAATGTTAAAAGGGCCTGCTCAATAAAGGGACTTTATAGCGCAGAAAGTTTAGAGTGTAGCACATACCGATTCCCTCACAAGCTCTTGAACATGAAGTTCTAAGAAGTCTTATAGCACATGGAACCTATTGTTCCCCAATTCATTTGAAAATTCAAACTTTTTATTTCTTAGCACACATCTGAAGGCCAGATTAGGAAAGACAGACAATGGTTGTTTCCTTTCCAGAAAGTTTGTCAATAAGTACCGTACTAAAATTTCTGTTTTACAAATAAGGAAATGAAGAGTTTACTGACTATCCCCAGCCTGTGGGAAGAGACGAGAGAGCCCAAGTCTCATCCCTGTTCCAGGACTTTTACCTTTATCCCTCCTCTGCCTTCTGTGCACACATAAGCCAGTTTGGAAATCTCATCATCCAAGAAAACAGGACGTTGCTCTGGAAGTTGTCAAAGGTCTTTCCCCAGGATCTTGCCCACCCCGCACCCATCACCTTTTGTAGTTCCACTCTCCCAATATCAGGCCTTGTTCTGCCTTGTCTTCCTCTGACAATTTCATCGTCTCCTCATCCGAAATCTCACTACCTTCTACGCATTCTTCATTCTGGCTGTACTGGATGTGGCCTCAAGCTGGTACCTGGTGATTCATGTGTACCTAATCAGTTTATCTTCATCTTTGTATTTGTATGTTATCAATATTAGACACTGTGTATGATGCTCGTGAATGAATGGATATGTAAATAACTGGGTATGTGATGGAATTATAGGCAGGCATACGGACAAAGTAGCCTCATTAGGGACCAGTTTAATATTCCAACTCCTACTATTTTCATATACTGGGGAGAACATGGTAACTGGGAGGAAGTGTGAACTTTTTACTAGTTCAGTGGACCCCAAACTTGGCATTTATCTTAATTACCTGGAGGACTTGTTAAAATGCAATTGCTGACCTCAGCTTCAGTTTCTGATTCAGTAAGTCTGAAATGGGGCCTGGGAACTTCTCATTTTAACTGATTTTCGGGGGATGCCACTCTGCTGGCCCAGAGTCCATGGACTGCGAGAAGAACTCAGCAAGGAGCAGTTCCTTGGGTTCAGTTTCCAGGTTTGCTACTTTCAGCTATGTGACTGACAAGGCACCTGAGTACTTAACCTTGGTTTCATTATTTTTAAAATGAGCTTCATATACTTAAGTTGCAGAGTTATGATGCTATCATACTTTAAGAAGAGCAAGACACTTAAAGGGTCATTAATATTCATGAGATTGCATCCTTTCCTCTCTTCTGAGAAGGTGGCTGTTTTGTAGTGCAGTTCTTCCTTTCCCTGTCTCCATCAGTTCTGGAAGTTTGCACTACATTATTCATTTATAAACGTGCCCACATTCAGCAGCATACGCCTCAGAACCAAGATATTGAATAACAGAAGCAATAACACAGGCCTCGGCCACAGAGTTCACTGCTCACAGCCAACGGCAATTCTTAGTTCAGACTACAGTCGGTTCCAGTTACAAATATTCCTTGTTCAGGCACAGGCTTTCGCTTCAAAACAGCTCAGAGACACTGACTGCTTTCTATTTTATCTCCTCATGTAGCAGCGATAGTGCTTAAAGTTATCCCCAATCTGATGCCATTCTGTCTCACTCCATCAAAAGGCACAAAGGAGCCTTCTCTTTGCCTTGTGATGGTACCCTTTCAGGGGACCTTTGCTTGGGAAAGAGCAGAGCTGAGCCTGAAGGATATTACCTCACTTAGGAACTTAACCATTAGCAAAATTAATTGCATAAATAGAAGTGGTAGTAGTTTTAAAATTCTCTGATGAGAGATCTCCTAATTTTAAGTAGATGAATTACATGCATATAGGCCTCTCTTTAAGCCTTTGTTTTCAAAATAGTTTCCTTTAAAGCTGAAATGCCTGTTTCTTGGGGCTATGTACTGTCTAAATTATTACTTGAATTATTTATCTTTGACTCACTCACCCCTGACAATCAGACTATATTCACCCCGTTTCCAGTTTGATTCTGAGGGTGGGCCTGAAATCTGAGTCATAATCATTGCCTGTTAAAGCTCAGTCCCTTTCTATGAGTCCGCAGAAAGCCCAAACTGGACATGTCCATGAGGACCAAGTAGCATTGACTGGCATCAAGTGCTCTGGGCTCCCCCAGGATGAGTCGGAAGCTACAGAAAGTACTCTGTGTAACTCGGAGGTTCTGAAGGCCGAGTGGGACCTCCCTGCTGCTCCGTGCGTGGGAAAAGGAGTTCCTCCCACTTGGTTTAATGTTCTGGGAACGGTTCTCCTCAGGTTTCTGGCAGTTCTCTCCCACTCATCAGCACAACAAGTGGGCTGAGAAACCCTGTCAGTGACGGATGAGGGGCTTATGTTTGGGTGACTTGTTTTCTTCATTTTGGCATACGGCTTCTTTTCATCAAAGAGGTAAAACAAACCATGGAGAACACGGCGAGAAAAACCCTTTGTGTCTCATCTGACACCAGATGGATCACCCCAGTCCCTGCCAGTAGCGAGATTGGTAGATGGGAGACGGAAAACTGGGATCGTACAGATCTTTGTCTCTGCCACCAGGCAGCCGAGGCTGATGGGAATAAATCATAAAGTCACGTATATCGGTCTGTTCCAGATAAATGCTTTTTAATTTCAACTGAACCTTCTGAGGTGGTGAGTAATCATCTTATTCAAATCGTGTTGAATCGTAATTTCCTTTTCTGTCGAGGCTTCTTCAAACTGCCTTCTACCTTGTGCTTCCAAGCCCAGCCCACATCCTCCCAGCCAGTACTGAGTTTCCCTCCCATCTGTCAAGACTATGGGGACCTTTTGATAGCGGCCTCCTGGCCTTCCCCTCGCCACTCCTGCATTTTACATTCACCATCTCTTTCTGCATTGGATCAGTCTGTTTGGGATACCATCGCCAGATGCAGAGGCTTACAACAGAAATGTATTTCTCACAGTTGTAGAGGTTGGGAAGTCCAATGTCAAGGCAGACATGCTGTCTAGCGAGGGCCACTTCCTGGCTCACAGAGGGATGCCTTCTTGCTGCCCTCACATGGCTGAAGCGGGTAAGACAGCTCTCCGGGGCCCCTTCTGTTTTTGTAGTTGTTTGAGATTGAGTTTCACTACAGTGCCCAGGCTGGTCTTGAACTCATGGGCTCAAATTACCTTTTTACCCCAGCCTCCTGAATAGCTGGGACTCCAGGAGTGCACCATCTGGCCCTGGACTCTCTGAGAAGGACACTAATCCCATATACAAGGGCTGCACCTTCCTGACCCAATCACTTCCCAAAAGGCCCTGCTCTTGGGGAGTGGGTTGGGATTTCAGCACATGGATTTGGAGGGCACATCTGCACTCAGTCCACAGAGTGTGCGTACTTAGTACCGTGAGGAGAGGAGCCGTTTCCTTCCCCAGATCTGTGTGCACTTCCTCGCCGACCCTCTCACACTTCCTTTCCTTTTTGTTTTTTTTCTTTTTTATTGTTGTTGTTTGATTCCAGAGGTTTCCATTCTTCTGCTCATGTCCATATACAGCTGTAGCCTTAGAACTTTCCTTCTTTCCCTCCAGCTCTTCTCCAGCTTCTCCTTCCTTTGATGCTGAAGCTGCAGTTTTGCCCCCATTGCTGGTGGATAACTGGCCTCATCTACATCTTCACACTCCAGCTGAATGAAACAACACAAGCTCTTTGCTTTTTGTTATTGTTGTTTGTTCTTTTAATATTTTATTCTTCAATATTTGTAACATTTACTGTTGCTTCCAAATTTCCCTCCCACTTTCTTCAATTCAATGGATTCTTATTCACGATTCCATTTCCTAAACATCAGTAGTTCCAAAGATTCTATCCTCAGCACTACTTTTGCTTTTCTGCACTTTCTTTTTTAATGAGTTCATTTATCTGAACAGTTTATATGGGATAAAGAACAGTCTCTGGTCTTCATCTCCATGTAAGCTCATTTCTCATCAACTCTAACTCAAGTACTATAAAATAAATGAAATCATCATTTATAAGCAACCTCTCTTCCTGGTTCCCAGTTTTGGTCATGCCACACTATGTTAATGCTCATGGCATCGACCCCTTATAAGTGTCATGAGGACTAACATTTTCATGTCTCTATAAAGAAAATACCACTGGTCCATGGTCAGTGCTATACAAATACGTCCCGGATTAGTGAATGGAAGAGTGAAGGGTGAGTGTTGGTTACCCAGGCCTGAAAATGTTCACTGATTCCTTTCATTACCCCACTAACCAAAATGGAGGTCAATGGCAGGGGTGCATTTCTATGGCATTTCTTCTCTCTCTAGTCTGTTCTGAATGCAGCAGTTTGGTAGTTTATTATTATTTTTTATTTCCTCCTACTTGCCCTCTTGTTTTAGCCTCTTGATTGGACTTTTTAATAGCCAGACATAATTTCTCTCTCTATGGACACCTTCAAATTCCTTCCATGCATTTAGGATATTGATCACTTGTGTTAGGTAGCATAGCTGCAGCTCATCCTGTATGATGACTCTACACTGCACTCTCATAAAAGCCAATTTATCGCCTTAGTTTCTCCACTCTCACAACATGTGATGTATGCCTCTGTTTTATTAAAATCAGTGGTGGATGAGTAGATGTGAACAGGACTGCCAGAGTCAGCTTCTTAAAGCGCAACTCTGATCTAGTCACTGGCCTACAATTAGTGTCTTTAATGGTTCCTCTTTATCTCTGAATGATGTTTAAACTCCTCATTATCAGTTGAGAATTGGAACTCTCCTTTCATTCTGGAACATGTTCCAATGATCTTGCCAAGGCTGCCTCCTTCTTCTCTCATTTAACCTGTCCTTCAACCATCCTGGGCTGCCTTGCCAGTTACAATCTTCATTTTTATCAGGTTGTTCCCTTGAAAAGCGTCCTTGTATATGTCTCTGCCTGGTAAAATTCTCTATTCTTTGAGATCCAGCTTCAGGAGCGCAGGACTTTGAAAGCAAAGGCAAAGGAGTAGGAGCAGAAGACAGAGGGAAAAGAAGAAACTGAGAACTTGTTTCCTTGATTGACCTTTGCCACAGCCCTGCCTGAACCCCACAGAACTCCTGTCACCCTAATACTCTTTGCCACAGACCCACGACTGATCTTGGAGCGTGTATTGTTTAAAATAGTCTAATTGGTACATTGCACAAGTGTCTATGTACCTTGAGTCATTTTCGATTTTGTGGGATAGACTGGCAAGACTCTAGCAAAATACAGGACAATGTACAAATAGCTGAGGGCTGGGTCAGATAGACAACTAAAAATCGTTTTCTTATAATTCGTTGTGTCATGTTCTTTCCCATATGATTTCTTGTCTGTGACAATATAACAGTATCTTTAGTCACTGACATAGTGGCAACAGCATCAACCATTATCAACAAGTTTTATCAGTGTTCCTACTGTGAAGGAATTTCTACATAAACAGGGACAGCATTGCCTGCTGCAGATTGAGAGGGATACCCAGGGAACTGTCTAAGCATGACAGAGTGACAGATACTAGTCTTGCAGGATGTAGTCTGCCCTCCCTGCCCCCGCTATGGCTACTATGCAGTGACCATCTAGACCAGGCCCTGGGCTGGCCTAGGGCTACAAAGGCCTATAGCATAGGTATAGAGCTTTCTGTTGAAGTACTTACAGCCGGAAACTTTAATTTAAAGAGCTCCTCTTAGGATCTGTCAAGATGAAGTGTTCTGCATGCCATTTCTCAGCTCAGAAAACCATCCCTTAACAACTTTTTAGATCAGAGCTCACTCTGAGTTTCCTTCATTCTTGGGTCTATGCTCCTTCTGGGATCAACAGCTAGGATCAAAGCTGTTAGCTTCCATGCTACCTGAAGCTACCCTGGAATTTATGTCTCTGCTACCAGATGACAGTTTCCTTTCTGCCTCACCGTAGAGCAAATACTATTATGTACCAGAGCTAAAAGAATGTAATCTGAAACTCTAGATAGGATGCTAAACAATGTCAGGAAATACTAAAAACCATCCTTTGGAGAAAACCTGCTGGTTGAAGATGGATGTCACACAGGCCATTGAAGGAAGCATGCTCAAGCAGGAAGGAGACCTGAGAGCCTGAAGGTCAGAGGGTGCACAGGGGAGTGCCTGAGGGTAAGAAGAAGCAGAAATCCAGGGGCCCAGAGCCATGAATGCTTGGCCATCATGCAGAAGTTAGGAAGCTCTGTATTAATCTAGAGCTTCCCTGATTCTGCTCCGTGCAGGTCTTTTTGAAGTAATCCCCTGTGTTTGACTTTGAGCCTAGCTGAGTCCTTGTCATTCGCTCGGCACAGGCCTTCCTGTGAATGCTGCACTTTCCTGTGATGACTAATCCGGGAACGAAACAGGGACCACTGTCTTGGCAGTGGCTGTCATATGGCGGCTGGGACACAAACACCCCCAAGCAGCACAAGGAAGTCGTAGCATCCTTTACAGCTAGCAATGATACCACCGACGGCAGAGCAACCATGACTAACACAACTGGGAATGCCTGAGCGCTAGTGTGGACGCTTATTTGGCATTAACTGAGACCTAAATGAAAATCAACTCTGAATCATCAGGGGACATTAATGACATTTAAATCTATTCTTCTGAGACGAGTGTGAGGCATTGCTAGATTGTAACTGGGGCTTTTGTGCCCCAGAATAATTAGCCTGAAAACCCCTCTGACAAGGCTGTAAATAACTCAAGTGAATACAGTCTCAGTTCAATTTGGAATTTCATTGGCATTTACAGTTCTGCTGGCATCTGGGCTATATTGGCTTTTGGACAAGTGTCTTATTTATTTATTTGTTTGCTTACTTGTTTAGTAGCTGCCCCATGCAGCCTCTCACCCAACCACATACTCCTCTGCTGCTGCGGTGTAGAACTGTGGTTTCGGTAGTTACGGTTCTGCATTCACTGCAAAGTGAGGTCATTTGCATGTTGCCAAGATGAGCTGGTACTGTTCATACTGGAGGGCTACTTGAGGTAGTGCTTTTAACACATAAACTTGTTAACTGGCTTCCCCCGCCCCCCTTTTCGTATATGTAAAAATAGGAAAAAAAATGCTTTAGGGTAAATTATTCAAGTTCAGAAACATTTATTTGTCAATCCTATTTTGTCCTTTAAAACTAGAATTTCACTTCCTACTTGATTAACTTGCAAAAGCAAGTTATGGTTTTCTTGTAAAAATAAATCCCAAATAAAAATAAGAATATGATATAGCAAATAAAGTACTCAAGTAGATTTCAATGTTTTGCTTTTTTAGCTTTTTTAAATTAGTTTTTAGGGGAAGGATTTGGGAGAAATTTTTGAACATATTACAAAAATACCAATATTGAAGTGTTAACTGAATTCCTAATCCATTCTGCAAATGTGTTCACCTTTGGCAAATAACGTTACTCTCCGCTTAGAGTTCAATTTTATCCAAGTACATCACTTCCGGCTGCCTCACTGCTGTGCTTGCTGGCCTAAATCATGAAAGTAGTTACCATAATAATGCTGACCAGAATGTCCACACCGCAAAGCTAAATGCTCCTGAAGCCTCACATTTTGGGTAATTGAGGCTGAACCCCTATGCAGATCAGAGGCTATGAAGAAGTCAAGATGCTCTTGTGGTAGCTTTCAGTTTGCACAGTTTGTCCAAATGCTTTGTCATGCTTTGAGACTCTGAATGAGATGTTGATGTCTCCGTGACTACTCTTAGAATAAAACAATAATTCTGTACCTCAGGAAGCATGAATTTATTTTCATGCTCTCTGCCAGCTTCAAAGAATGAAATTGATAACTTGATATCCTGAGAAGCAGAACTCTTGAATTACATGCTGAAGTCCTCTCCTCATCCAGGAGGATGAAGTTGAGAGCTAGGAAGGTTCTGGGATCTGCTCACTTTTCATTGATGAGTAAACCAGAATCAAAGTACAGGTTTCTTAATTTCCACTACAAATTTGTTTTCTTCTTTCCTTTTAAAGTAGCTTTGACATTTCTTATTTCTTGTAATTTATTTATTATTTTTTTTGTAATTTAATACTACTCTAATTTATTAGCCACTTTTTTATTAACATACCATGAAATGTTTATTGTAAAATCATGTGTATTAAATAACATTACGTATATTTCAGTCCAATCAGTCAAACAAGCCTGCTTCATTCAAGGTATAAATAAGACAATCACATGAAGAAACAGAATCAATTGTTTACTTTCTCTAGGGAAATATTTGCTCTTGTTAAAAATAGCCTTTTGCATTAAATTCTAGAAAAATCAAAAAATATTAGAAACAGGCAAGAAGGAAAACATTTATCTGCATTCCCAGTCTAAAACTAAACAAAACAATTGGTTAAACTATGAAATTTGCTTAGAAAGGAAATACTAGTTTCCTTACTTACAGAGTATAACACACATGGTGTATTTGTTCTTATGGCTGCAATCACAAATGACCACAAATTTAGTGGTTAAATAGCAAAAATTTATTATCTTACAGTTTTGGGGTTCAGAAGTCCAAAATAGGTTTCACTAAGCTGATTCAAGGGCAGGACTGCTTGCCTTCTGGGGGCTCCTGGCCAAGTCCATTCTAGTCCTTTCTAGTTGGTCTAGAGGACTTCAGCATTCTTTGGCTTGTGGCTCCCTTCCTACACTTTGAAAGCTCGCTCGCAAGGCAAGAAGAACGCTCACTTCACACCCCTCACTCTGGCCGTTTCCATGCTCATGTGTCCCCAGAACTCTGTCTCCCTCTTCCATTATAAGGATCCTGCTATTGCATTGGTCTCCCCCAGATAATCCAGTTTTACCTCATATTAAGGTGGGCTGAGGAGTACCCTGGTTCCCTCTGCGAATATAATTCCCCTTGATGTGTGAGTTCTTAAGTTTGTGGGACTAGGATGTGGCCATGTTGGAGAGCCCTTCATTTTTCTCCCTACCACATGTGGATAAGTAAGGAAAACGGCAGTGGAAAACCATCTTGGCAACTGTGTGCTCCAAACTCAAGAGCCCCGAATAGTGGATACCATTGTCCAGAATACGGTGATGCCTCTGGTCATGAAATCAGCTTTGGGAATACAGCGGGATGCCGAAGGTCTTCATGATAGGGCTTCATCTCCTGGGTCTTTGATTCTCTGTTTTCCCAGGGTTTGGTGTTCTGTTTCTTTTTGGTTCTCTGTCACTGCTCTCTGCAGTTCATGCCATGGCTCACAGAGAACGATGGTGTTTCTCACATCATTTTGCTTATTTTTTCCCCTTCTTTGTCTGTTTCTGCATGCTTTTTCTCCCTTAAGAAGTTTAATTTCTTCTTCTCTCTGGAGTTTCTTACACACAGTGAGAATGCTAGGAAAAGATGACACTCTTATACTGGGATCATCTTCAGATAAGCCTCACTGTGTCAGGGGAAGCAGAGGAAATGTCCCAGGGAGAGGCAGAAGATGCTTCTGGGGTCGTGAACTTCAACAATCCATTTCAGCATTCTTTAGGGACTTCACAAATAGTATAGAGGACTGGGGAAGGGCCATGGGGAATAGAAAAGAGCTATGAAATATGAGTTGGAACTTAAATTTGTTTCATGTCCTTATAGCTATTTTTTAAATATCATTTTAAAATTTCTATATAAGATTTCATTGGAAGCATTTATTGCATGTTTTCGAATTTTTGGTATCATACATATTCTGTTAAATAAATGTAAGCATGTGTCTTTGGATTTCTGATTAGTAATTCAGCATAGAGTTTAGATATGCTGTTACTGGGTCAAATCTCCAAAGCATTTTAAAAATTTTTCAGTGGATTTCTTTGGCATTACTCTTTAGTAAGATTGAAATTTGAACATTCTTTTGGCCATTCAAAATTATTTTCTGAAATATCTGCTTATTCATATTTCTACCATTGATGTTGTATTGGAAATACACTATCATTGCTATGGATTTTCTATATATAAAGGTTATTTGCTCTTTCATGTTTGTAGAAATCCCGTGTTTTTGTTTTTTAATTTTCTGAGATTTCTTTTTGTTGTGGAATTTCAGTTTTTACCATCTCAGTGATTGTCTTTCGAATTGTTACAGATCATGAATTTTTGCACTCAAAGCCTGCTTCTACCCTTTGATGTACTTTTCCGTTTTGGGATATGGCTTCAATTCTGCCAACAAAATGGACTTGTTTACAGTATGAAAAGCAGAGCATAGAGACCATTTCTCCAGCTAGGGGTCAAAGGCGCTACAGGCTTTGGCAGACAAGCTCTTGCAGGGGAAATCTGAAATTCATTCCCTTCAACTCACCCTCTCTGGGGGAGTGGGGGCAGTCCGGACACAGGCTGTCATTTTCTGCATTTTCCTGACCTCTAGTGGCAGCAACATCCTGTGACCTTTGAAAGCCAGGGATAAGGTACTGCAGATGTGCCTCCAGAGTCCTTCCCCCAATTTTATGTGCATCCAACTCCCTGGATGAAATAAGTTTTCATTCTTATAAATGAAACAGCCCCCTATGCCATCTCTGTGGTTTAAAACAGATCATTTTTTCTCACATGGTGGCAAGTAATGGCAGCTATTTTCTTTTTTTAAACAACTTTACTCATATATAATTCACATATTGCAAAATTCACCCATTAAAACCATGCGATTCAGTGATTAGTATATTTATAGAGTTGTGCACCTGTCACCGTGGTCAATATTAGAACAAATTTATTACCCTCCAAAGAACCCCCCCACCCCCCCGCAACCCTCGCTCTGTTCGAGCTCCAGCTTCAGGTAGGTTACTTCTGTCTATTCCATTCTGGACAGTCCACATCAATCATACAACATGTGGCCTGCTGGGACCTGCCGTTCCATTCGCATGATGTTCTGAAGGTTCCGCCTTACAGCCATATCCCTGCTTCCTAGAGCAGAGTAATTAACATCTGATGAATATTTGCATTCTTTCCACTTTGGGGCTACTGTGAGTAATGGTGCTATGATCATTCATGTAGAAGTTCCTGTGTGGACATAGGTGTTCAGGCTTGGGGAATATATCCGGTAGTCGCGTTTCTGGATCACATGGTACCTCCATGTTTGGTCACTGGAGGAACTGCCAGGTGCTCCAGAGCAGTGCCTGGTCTCACGTTCTTACCTCCAGGGAACCAGGGTTCCAGTTTCTTCAACCCTTTGACATTTGTCTGCTCTTCTTATTAGAGTCATCTTAGGGGGTGTGAAGGGCTATCTCAGTGGTACTCTTATTTAAATTTAGTTCATGGCTGATGACGTTGATCTTATTTTTATATACTTATTGGGCATTGATATGTTATTTGAAGAAATGTTCATTCTAAACCTTTGTCCATTTTAATTGGATTGTCTTTGTGTATTATATGGAGTTATTTACCTATTATAAATACAAATTGTTGTTTATATATTATAGATACAAATCCCTTGTCAGGTAGAAGATTTGCATATTTTTTTCTTTCATTCTTCAGATTGTCTTTTCATATTTTGATGGTATCCTTTAAGGAAAAAAAGCTTTTTTTGAGACATCCAGTTTATCCATTGTCTCCATGGTGTTTATGCTTTTAGTTTCTTGTCTTAAAATAACTCAGTTACAGAGATTGACATTCATGTTTTTGGCTACAGTCTATAGGGCTAGCTCTTTCTATGGGGCTTCTGACCCATTTAGAAATAATTTTTAATATAGTGTGAGTTAGAGATCCAGACATCATTCTTTATAAATAGTTACTCATTTTTCTGGTACCATTTGTTGAAAAGACATTCATTTATCTTTGTACCCTGTGAGGCAATCAATGCTATGTTGACCATAAATGTGAGAAATTCTTTCTAGACTCTCAGTTCTTCTCCATGTAAATGTCTCTCCCTGCATTGTCTTGGTTATTATAATTTTGTAGATTGTTCTCCAAGTTCTGATTTCTTTTTATTTTTTTTATTTTGCTTTCCTCAGTCCCTTAGTTTCCATGTAAAGGTTGGAACACCTTTTCAGTGTTTACAAGGAAGCTAGCTGGAATTCTGGTTGGGATTGTGGAGACTCTGAAAGCCAATACAGGGAATATTGTCATCTTAACAAGATTAACATCCCAAGTCATAAGCATGTGATATCTTCCTATTTATTTAGGTTTTTTTACATGTCTTTCAACAGTAATTTTCAGTTTGTAGAATCTAAGTTTTATACTTCATTTATTAAATTTACTCCTATTTTTATAATGTTGTAAATGGAATTGCTTTTTTAATTTCAATTTCATTTTACCCACTGCTACTTTTTGAGAATACAATAGATTTTTGTATAGTGACTTAATATTCTGTGTCTTTCTAAGTGTTATTATATAGATTTTTCAGTGATTCCTTAGGCTTTTTTTAAATATACAAGATCATACCACACATAAATTTTTAAACAAGTTTTGCTTCTACTTTACTCATGTGGAGTTTGTTGTTTTCTTTCCTTTGATGTCATTGTCGGGCTCTGGGATCAGTCTACTGTTGGTCTTGTACAGTGAGTTGGGAGCTATTTCCTCTTGTATCTCTGAAGAGTTTGAAAGAATTGGTTGTCTCATTGTTTGATGTCACAACTATTTTAAAACAGTTTCTTGACTCAATCAAGAGTTGATTTGATTGTATGAAATGATATTGAAAAAAAATTCCATCTAACCAATTGGATCGATGTTTGTTGGTTAAAGTCCAGACTGAAGTTTTAGCTAATATAGATGATGAATTAATTTTAGATCTTCTACTTGAGTTGCTCCAAATATATTTCTCATATGCCCTGAAAGTTAATGTTCAATTCAAGCTATCATGAATATACCTTTTTATTTGGTGACATTTCTACAACCATTTTACTTTATGTGATAAGAAAATGGATAATGGATAGAGAATGATTTCACTTTAAATTGAATTAATTTAGTCTTATTTGCAGTACCTATAAACTTTTGTAATAGGATTCATCCTCAAATTGTGTCGTTCAACAAATAGGCCTTAAATAGAGCCCCATCTCTTCATCATGCTTTGTGCCACAGAATTATTTCAGATCCTCACTGTCTGAAGCTTTGTAATAGCTTGATGGCCTCAGATCCTATCCATTGCCCAGTTAGGACAACCATGTATTGTGACAAAATTAACTGCCTAAGTTTAAAAAAGTATGTATAGTGGATTGAATGGCACAGTCTTCAAAACATCTGATCATGTCCCAGGACATGTAAATGTGATCTAGATTAAAAACAGTTCCTTTACAACTGTCATTGGTTAAGGATCTTAAGATGAAATCATCCTGCATTTTCCATGTGGACTCTAAACTCAGCAGCAAACCTCCTTAGAGAAGAGAAGGCCATGAGAAGATGGAGGCAGTGACAAATCAAGGAATGCCTGGGCCATTCAGTAAATACAGTCTACATGCCAGTCATCACTGTAGGCATGAGGAGTATATCAGGAACGGGCTGGCTTCTTCTCTTTTGATGTCCATGGGCAGAATGAATATGCTCATTATTGATAGTCATGAAAACTATGAATAACACATAGACCAGTGGGGGGGGGAGGGGGAGTGTGCAGGAGACTGCCGGTGTAAACTATGTGATCAACAAGCCTTTGAGGCGACTCCGAAGCAGGGACTGCATAACATGAAGCAACCTAGGTGGAGAGTGGGAGGACGTGAGGTCAGATTCTGGAGAACCTTCTAGGCTCTCACGAAAAGCATCAGTGCTACACCAGGTAGAAGACTGGACACAAAAAGTGGGGAAGTGAGAAGCTGGCCTGATGCCAGCTTCTGGGTGAATGCAGCTGTCCTTGCTAAGTAAAGGTAAGGAATAACAGGTTTCAGGGATGAAACTGAAAGTCCTAATTTGGACATGTTACATTTGAAATGCCTCTTAGACATTTAAGCAAAAAAAAAGTTTAAAGCTCATTGATGAAATCAAGACTGAAGGTATCTACTTGGAAGTCATCAAAATGTCGATGGCTAAAGAAAGGAGACTAGATTAAATCAACTTCAGAAAAGCTATGAGAAGAAAAGAGAAGGAAGGGGAGGGAATCAGGAGAAAAGAAAGGCTAGGATGAGACTAGACAGCAAATAGACTGAGCCCTAGGGAACAGCCACATTTAAATACCTGCAGATTAGCTGACCAAAGTAACCTTAAAATGGAGGTATTAGTCAAAAGAAAAAATGCAGAGTGTAGTTTCATTAAAAAAAAATGTTTTCAGGTGTAATGTCTACTGTTGAAAGTTTGTGTCGAGGGAAGACCAGAGCAGAGATCTGATAATGTAGTGAAAGCTGGTGCTTTTCACAAGAGCAGTCCTACTACAATTGTTAGCATGAAGCCCAGCTGGAGGAAAGCCAGGAGAGGAGGAAGGGAGATGAAGGAATGGAGACAGAAACTAGAAGTAATCATTAGATATTTTCTCCTAGACAGGAAGTAGAGATAAGATAGTGTTTAGAGGGTTATGTTGGGTGGTGGGAGGGCTTTTATTAGAAGATAAAAGAATGAGTAATCCCAGCACTTAGGGAGGCTGAGACAGGAGAATCGGGAGTTCAAAGCCAGCCTCAGCAATGGCGAGGTGCTAAGCAACTCAGTGAGACCCTGTCTCTACATAAAACACAAAATAGGGCTGGGGATGTGGCTCAGTGGTCAAGTGCCCCTGAGTTCAATCTCCAGTACCAAAAAAAAAAAAGAAGATAAAAGAATGAGTTCATGTGTAGGTGGAAATGAGTAAGTAGAGGGACAAACACTGATGATTGGTGAAGAAAAGAATTATTTGCAGGATGGAAGTCCTCAGGGGACAAGAAGGGCGGGATTTCAGGTACACATTGAAAGAGTGAGTCCTTTATTGTATGGAGAGAAGTAAAATAGTTGCAGGTAGATTGAAGGCATGCAAACACATGATACAATGGAAGCAACACGTTCTGTTTCCAAACAGAATGTGCTAAAGAGTAATTTAGAGGCAAGGGATTTTTTATTTTTTTTAAATCTCATGGGGCAACAAATTTAAGGCAGTGTTCATGGAAGAGATGAGATCTGAGCCAAGCAGGACGATAAAGGTTTGTTAACCCTGTAATGTACAGAGATGGGATGAAGGACCTGCCGAAGAGAGAAACCAGCAGAATTCAAGAGTGAATTGCACCACAGCCCTGAGCCTGAGCGCACAGAGGTCCGGGAAGGAGTCTCCAAGGTGCATCTGCACATGTGAACTGGCCCCACTGAGGAGGTGACCTAGCTCTGAGGGAGAGGAGAAAGCATTGCCAAGACAGAACGGAAGTCAATGCAGTGTCTTTAAAGGTGAGAGGTCGGTAGGCCTTCCATGCTGAGAACCATGTTTGGAAAGATAGATAAGGTGGCTGTGTGCAAGGGATGAGCAAGGGACACAGAGGGGACTTCTGTGCACAGCAGCCCTGTTAGTCTTGTCTGTTCACTCACTTTGGAAAAGTGGGTTGAGCTAGGCTCCTCTCCACAGTCAGGGTCTGTTGGTTTCCATTAAGCTTGAAATAAGAATGGAATTTCTTTTAAAATAAAATAGTTTAAACCAATGAAACAAAATGCCCCAGATAAAAAGCTGGCAAAGTTTTACTGAATCCTTAGCCATCCACTAAATGGGGAAAGCAACAACCTTATTTTCTGTTGAGATTTCCTAATAGCTTGCTAAATACAAAGCTTCAGAATATGCTATTTGTCAAGAGTCTAAAATTTGTTATTCGTAAAAAGATCAGTTTCTTCAACTACTACAGCCGGGACATGTCCTGATGACATCAGCTAAATATTTCACATTGCCTAAAACATTGTTTTGTGAGTGCTTTCTGACCTGACTCATTTTAATGGAAAAGAGGACAGTTTGTTTTCCTTACTAAATTAATGCATGAGACACTTAGACAAGATTTTATTCTTTTGATTCTCTTTTCCTCTAAATGACCTTAACTACATCTGTTTCTATATTTGCCTGCCTAAAATGACAAGAGAACATGGGACTGGTTGGGACCTGCTTCAGCTCCATTATGAAGGCGTGTGGCTTGTTGGGATGCAGAAGGCAGTGCCGTCCCTGAAACCACCTAACTCTCCCCGTGCAGGAGCCCTTCACTCTAGAGAGGACATTCTGTCGAGGTTTTTAAGGAATACATAAGCTTCTCTTCTTTCTTTGTTAGAAGGGGAGTTGTTTGTATTTATACAGATGATAATAATGTTTACAGGGAAACAAAGAAGGACTTCGGCTTCATTTTCCATGATTCATTAATAATTGAAGAAATGGCTAAAATTTATCTACATTATTTATTGCCCTTATAAATAAATAGTTAGAAATAATAAAGTTAAATGCAAAGTAAGTTTACTGTGAAATTGTTAGTGTCACATTCAGATCTTGAACCACGGGTGATAATTCCGGTATAATCCAAGGCACTGGGTTTTGTTCTAGTCTTAGATAGAATGAAATAAAGTTTTATGTGTTCATAGTAAGAAACTCACTTTTGCAGACAACTAGGAAACAAAACAAACTTGATTCAACTGTTATAATTGCAAAAAAATTGATATTAAGGCAAAATATGTTTTTAGTGTTCTACCTAAATGATCAAAGTTTTGATTTATTAAAAAGATACATTTTAACTGTGTTTGCCTCTAACAAATTAGCTTCAAATTATATATATATATAAAATTATATATATATATATATATCTGAATGTATATATGTATTTTTTTAAGGGATAGAAATGCTGGGGACTTCAGGTATAGGGAGGCTTTAGCACCTTTTAGTTATTGAAAGGAAAAGTCCAAAAGACCAAAAAAAGAGAAAGAAGGAATTTAAAATATGATTTATGATTTGGATAAGAAATATAAGTTTATTCTAGTGCAGATACATGAATTTTTTGTGCCTTCAAGCTAGAATAAATACATTTTCTTGGGTGTATAAGGCACATTCATAAAATTGATCTTTTACTAAGCCTTAAGGCAAGAAACAGTAAATTTCAAAGTTCAGGCATCATGCAGATTACATTCCCTCAGGATAATTAAACTCAACTAAAAATGTAAAAAAACAATAACTAAAAATGATAAAGTAGCCCCTATATATTTAGAAACTTAAAAAAATCTAAACAACTTATGGCAAAAGAAGTTTACATAATGCAAATTTAAAACATACTTGGAAGTGACTAAAGATGACCACAATGTACACCAAAAGCTATGGGAAATGTGGAAATAATGCTTTAAAGGAAACATTGCCTTTATCTTTATGCTTGAAAAGAATATGGCTGAAAACATCGAAGTTAAAAAAGAAATGCACAATAAGCTCAAAATTAGAAGGAATGAAAGAAACACACCAATGAACTAGAAAGCCTTGCATCTCGAGGGCTCAGTTGTTTATAGTGTTGTCTGTAATAACAGGAACTGAAAACAGCACAGAGAGCAGCAGCAGGAAAATATGCACATGAATTGTGTTATTGTCATAAATTGGAATATTAAACAGCTGTAAAAACAAGTGAAAAAAGTTACATGCAGCAGACTAGATAAATCTTATTAATCTATCATGTAGAACACCTTAGAGAGTATGTGAAAGGAATAAAAAAGCTCCAAAAGGTAATATATAATTTTACTATCATAACACTTAAAGCACTACGTATTTAAATTGAACTTTTTACTTTGACATGAATAGAGATTCACATACAATTTTAAGAAAAGAGAGAAATAGGTCACACATACCCTTAAAGGAACTGCTCTTACTTCTAACACCCTAGAGCACTATACTACAGTTATCACAGCCAGGATGTTAACATTGATAAACCACAAGGTTTTTTCACATGCCCAGGTTAACTTGTATTTACTTACGCACGTGCATTTAGTTGTGTGCAATTTTCCCACACATGTATATGTGTGTATCCAGCCCCACAGTCAGGAGAGACATACAGCTATTTCTGTCTCCAGGGTCACCCCTGTTGTCCCTTTATAGCCACTTCCCAGCTGCAACCCCAGCCCTTGGTAGTCACAGGTCCATCCACGTTTTCATAGTTCTGTTGCTTCACGACTTTCAATGTCAGTGGAACCATACAGTACGTCTCCTTGGAGGGCTGGACTTTTTCTCTGAGTAAAGCTTTCTTTTGATTCATCTGTGCTGTTGTATCAATGGTTTTTCCATTTTTGTAAATTAGTATTACATGGCATGGAGGTTGTTTCAAAATTTACACATTGAAGGACTCTGGGTTGTTTCCAGTTTTTAGTTATTATAAATAAAGTTATTCTTCATGATAGCTATTTTTTTTTTCTTAAATGTGTTGACAGTCTTTTCACACTGTATTTTCTCCTGGATTTTTTCCTAAAATTTTATAGTTTTTTTGTGTTACATATAAACCCATTACTCTTTTGAGTTAAGTTTTGCACAAGATTGAGGTTTAAGTTCAGGTTTATTTGTGTGTAAGAGTCTATACTTGCTCCTACATCATGTGTTGGAAAAAGCCCAGGAGTGATGTCAAGGATTGCACTCTCTGGAAGACAGACTTTGAGCAGATTTCTGGGGGTAAGGTAAAGAAAATGGAGAGGTTGGATTGAGGTGACAACTCAGCTGAACTGCTTCTCCAGCTCGCCTGGTGCTGAAGTGTCTTTCCTGGGCCTCATGTGTCCTCTCACCCCCAGGGCCCCGTGGTGGGATGGCCCTGTGCAGCTGTGCTACAGAGGAGCTGGAGGGCCAGACGAATGCCCACAAAACTCACTTCCCCTGCCAAACACTGATTGGATGCTTGCTGCCTCTGAGTGGGGAAGTGACCAAGAAGGAGAGGCAGCAAGATCTTCCCATCACCAAGGCCACCAGCACTTGCCTGAATGAGTTTCCGTCTTGAACAGATGATCCAGGCAGCTCACATCAGCATCTGTGACAAAAACATTCAAAATTCACAGGAGATTCACCTTGGAGAGTGGAGAAGATATAGAAATGGTTTGTCAGGAGCACCCTTAGAAGTACATTATCCACAGCTTCTAGTGTTTAGCATGGGCAGTAGGTTCATAGGAATTCATTATATTATTTGATGAGTAATTAAACAAGAGAATAAGTTAAAAACCAAAGAAACCTATACTTGGACCAATGATGATGATTTCTTGTGTACCAAAGATGGGGATGCAGCTCTGTGGTAGAGGGCTTGCTTAATGTGTTCAAGGCCCTGAGGTGCATCACCAGCACCACCAAAGAAACAAACAAACAAAAAACAAGACAAAAACACATAAAATGAAATATTATTTAGATACATAAAGACAGTGTTAGCTTCCGAGGCGGAAGCATTTCATGGCTCAGCTGAACTGCCTCTCCAGCCCGCCTCGCGCGGAGGTGTCCTTCCCATGCTTCCTTCCTATGCCTTGTGTGTCCTCTCTTAATGTCGCAGCACAGGGTCTTAGCCATTCCAAAGATGTATATACATTGTGTTTGCTATTTGCTAACTTGCTCTTCTATTCTTTGAGAAGCAATGGAGAAACTTCCAATGTAATCGGATCTGTGGATCTCGGAAATTTAAGAGATAAAACAATATGTGATTTCAAAGACTTAAATTTTAGTATTATTTTCTTGCCTTTTGAAAAAGAAATCATGATTTGAATTTCCTGTTTCTTAAACATGAATTCAGCAAAAATGCACGTGGGGAAATCATTGAAGCTTTGAATGGCTTGAGACTCCCGCAGACGATTTCCATTCCCAGCCTGCTCTGCAAGCTTCGCTAGAGCTAAGACCTGTGAACCGCACACGCGCTGGCCAGCAGCACATCTCTGAGGAAAACAGTCATTTGTTCTCTTCGAAGTGTGATTCCTTAGACAGAGGATGCTGTGAGTGCTTCCTGTGTGGGGTTGGAGTTTTCTTGTTAGCCTAAATTTTTTTTTCACTCAAGCAGATGTGTTGGCTGTTGGGCAGAGAGCGGGGGTGGGAGGTGAGGAGGGTGAGATTCTCGTACAGGCCCAATTTGGGCAAGGAGATCAGATCAGGTCATTTCCAATTCCACATCTACCCTTGTCTAGGAGTCCATATGCTGTATCCTCCAGCTGGTGATTTTTCACCCTTTGAAGCCCATTGCAGACACGCTGAGAGTGATGTGAATGTAAAAGAGCTCCCGGAGCCATTGTTTCTGGGTCTTTTGTTCCTCTGTAAAGTGCATCTGCCTGTGCTTCCATTGAGGTGCCAATCAGGTTCCTGCAGGCAGAGCACACACATGTGGCACCCCTTGCCATTCAGCTGTGACGTTTGATGACGACAGCCAGAATCGCACAGCACCTTCCCCTTTGAAGTTACTCCAACACACAAGATGATGCAGTTTAAAGATTGTACCAAAGTTACAGCTGCAATAATGGAAGTTAGTGATGTGTTCCCCCTTGAAGAAATATCAATTACCAAAACTGCTTAATATGTTTCATAAAAACAATTTGTTGTGATTTTTCTCCTATGGTTCAGGGCTTAGAAGAGCAAAGACAGTTTGAGTAGGAAAACTGGAATATATCTCTCATTTAATTCTCATTCACTCTTAGGTAATAGGTATTTTCATTATCATTTTACAAATGATGACTGAAGCTAGATGTTGGGTTTTTTGAGTGGTAAAACAGACTGATAGTTTGCTAGTTTGAAACTCATTTTCTTTTTTATTATGCTGGAATTTTGCCAATTTTTTCTGCATGACCAATTTTCATAGGCAGTCAGGAAAAAGAAAATAGGGTTAGTTGCATGATAATTTTTTTTTTGTTTTGCAGAATCTAAGTTAATGCATGCTAATAAATCTGGCTGCAGTACTTTTCAGAACCTTCAGTAATATATAAAGTGCAATACAACTCACCCTGGCCCAAGGATGTAGGATGCCCTTTGATAAACTTCTATACCTCTCATGGGCAATCCTATACTAAGATACAAAATGTGGGGAGAGTGGTAATTTTAAAGTGGAATACTTCCCAGTGAAGTTATCTTTGGAAAAGGCTAGCTCATTTCCAAAAGCAAAGCATCATAAAAATCACTTTTCCCCAAGGCATTAGAGAAACAGTTTCTTTGGAGCAATGGCACGTATGTACTGAAACTTTAATGCAGTTTGTTCTCAGTATTTTCTGAAAACCCCAAGAAAGAATTAGAGTTTACATATTCTCTCAGGCCCTCACATTTGTAAAGTGAGGGAAGACAAAGATACCAGGGTATTCTGTGAGTTATTCCTGAGGTAATTTCTTTTTATTTCCTTTTTTAATCTTTTTTTGGTACTGAGAATTGAATCCAGGAGCACTTTACCCTGGGCCACCTCCCCAGCCCTTTTTATTTTTTATTTTGAGACAGGGTCTGAATAAGTAGCTGAAGGCCTTGCTGAGTTGCTGAGGCTGGCTTTGAACTCGTGATCTCCCTGCTTGCCTCTCGAGCTGCTGGCATTTTGAGGGAATTTCTACCTGAACTTTATTACCGTGTTTGGTTTTGCACACAGTGCTGTTTCTACTGCACGGGGAAGCCTAGAGACTTCAGAACACGGCACCACCCCTGACAATAGGAAACCCATGCAGTCCAGGAGTGCTCTTCTCAGCATTGGCCAAAAAAGTTTTCTGGCCTTTGTTACCTATTTTCTTTCCACCTTTCACTCTTCATCACACACCTCCACACAGACAAACATATGCACAAACAAAGAATTCTAATGTGCAAACCAGACTAATAAAATATGGATTATGAAAATATAGGTAGAATATTTTGAAATCTGTGGTCTGGAACTCTTTCAAGAAAGCTGCTTGTCTTCATCCACTTTTTCTGTTGGTTTAACAAAATACTTGAAACCAGGTTACATATAAAGTACAGATGTTGACCTAGCTCATGGTTCTGGAGGCTGGGAAGTCAAGAGCAGGCTGCTCTTGACAACTGGTGAGGGTCTTCTTGATACATTATGAATGGTGGAGGGCGGCCGGTGGCGAGACACAGCAGGCATGCTAGCTCAGGCCTCTCTTCCTCTTCTATTAAGGAGGGCAACCCTCATGGACTTACACAACCCTCATTTCCTCCCAATGTACCATTAATGATTAAGAATTTGGTGATTAAGTTTCCAACACAAGAACTTTTGGGGGACACATTCAAACCATAATACTGCTATGCATTTTTTGCCATTCTGATGTATTCTGTTCAGTTTGATTTCATAAGTGCGTCTCTCATGTTCCAGGAGTTATAATAGAATAGGGAAGTCAACTATGGGTGAGATAAAGCCCCCGAAGATATGGCGCTTGAAGCCTAGTTGGACAAGCTCTTCAGGAAAGATGAGGTGTGAGTACAGAATCACTGGGTTAAAAGTTGGGGACTAGTCTTGCTGGGGATGAGGAAGTCTTCCTCAGAGAATCAGCTCCTAAACTGATGTAAAAGGTGACCAAGAGCAGGACAGCCATTTGGAGAAGTTAGAGCAGCCCATAAGATGTGGCCCCACACAGAAGCGTCCCAGGACTCACAGATTCTGTGCATACTGCTTGAGATCCAAAAGAAGTTTAAGATGGCTGGATCCTAAAGGACAGAGGTAAGGTGACACGAGGCTGGAGCTCTCAGGGCCAGACTGTGAGCCGTTGTGAGGTTTGTGCTGCCAGTGCGGGCGGTGTGAAGCCACTCTGCAGTCTGAAGGAAAGCAATGGCATATTGCTTCATATTTGCATATGAATCTTCATATTTCAGATTCATATTTGCCAAAGGGTCCCTCTGATTTCTGGGTCAAGAATGAACTAGAGAGGGCGAACACAGCCATGGAGGGATGCAATCCAACCTCCCACAGTGGCATTTCTCAGAACTGTGGCGAAGACAGGGAAGAGAATCAGTATTCCAGACTTATTTCTGAGGTAGAAAAACTATTTGATGAATGCCTAGATGTGGAATATGATGGAGAACAAAGAATCGAGCAGTAGCTCCAGGTCTGGGCCTGATTAGCTGGGAGGAGAGAGTCTCGTTAGCAGTGAAAAGGACCACGGTGTGGGAGTTCTGCCCTTCTGAAATGACTGACAGTTCACATCCCGTGCCCCACTTAGCCCGTGCTGGCAGAGCCAGGGAGAAGCATGGGTGACTTGTCTTGTTTCCCCTGCTTTCATCCCAGAGTATTTCCATCATTAACTTTTTCCATCACTTTTATTCCATAAAGGAAGCAAAGATATCTCAAAAGAAAAAGTCAAAGATAAGAGCAAACCAATCTCTAGTAATTCTTTCCACTAAGAAGGGATGTAATCTGCTCTTGCCATTGCTCCCCTTCACACTGCAGGCGGCTCCCCCCCTCCTCCGGTCTCTGACACTGCACCTGCCCCCTCCCACTTTCCAGGGACGGCTGGCCTTAGGACTGTAGTATCTTTCTCTGATTTATCTGCGAAGCAGTGTTGTTCCTGAATTGGATTCTAATACTGAGTAGGACGCACAAGCACACGACTCTATTGTTCATGAAGGCTGCATTTCCCAAGAAGTTGTCCTACAGAACCTGTTTGGACTAAGCAGAACTCCATGAAGTCACATGGGGCCATTGCCCTCAGCTCTGCACTTCTGGTGAGCACGACTGAGTCCCAAGCAGGCGTACTGAGAACCTTCTCTTCATAAAGTGTGGATATTCTTCTGTCTTAGTCCTATTTTTCTTTTAAGACAACACGAATTTTGTTTTATTTTTATTCTGAAAGCAACAGATAACTTAGTGGGAATATTTACACTCTTAACTTCCCTGGACTCTCTGAGGAGGCCAAGCATACTGCTTCAAGTAACAGGGGTCCCCTTTTGTCATTTACAAATTAAAACTGACATCTAGTGGGTATAATTAGATGTGCTAAATTTGCATGCTTATCTCTGAATAAGACTTTAAATTAGGTTTTTGATTCGTAACAGTTTAACCAGTGTTTCATAGCAAGCAGTCATGTCCAACGCAAGACTGTTGAGTTGGCGTGTGGTGCTTGGCACAAAAACGGCAGCTCCATCTTTCTAACAGCTCTGCCTCCTTCTGAGAGCTGCCGAACTCTGCATGCCGAGCATCCAAGGTGAAGAAGCAGTTCTTCATAGACTGTCAGAGAGACTCCTGGGCAGTAACTTAAAAAGTAAACAGAATTAGTGGAAAGAATTACTAGAGATTGGTTTGCTCTCTTATCTTTGACTTTTGAGATATCTTTGCTTCCTTTATGGAATAAAAGAATGTGATGGAAAAAGTTAATGATGGAAATACTTTGGGATAAAAGCAGGGGAAAACAAAACAAAAGTTAAATAAATCATGCAGTTTTATTACTGTACTTTATGTTCCAATCCATAAGATGCTTGTCAGTCTGAAGAAGCAGTGTCCACCTTTGGAGCATTTAGTACACAACATGAATTTGGCTTCACTTCGTGCCAGGACAGCCTGAGCTCATGTGAAGCCAAATTTCAGATCCAAGTACAACTGGAAAATTGGAACTTCAGTCTCTTAGCAAAGGCATATCATGAAGTCAGTTGAATTGCTGCTGTAGTTGCTATTGCTGTAACCTTGACAACAAACCATAAACAACAGTAAATGGAACCATGTGAGGCTTTCAACCACGCAGGATCCCAAGAGTGTATGGAGGGGAAGTAGGGAAGGAGACCAGAGGAGAGGGCATTTCAGAGAAAGCAGTTCGGTTCTGATAGATTCTGAGGATTCAAGCTTGGACTTCCCTTTCAGAAAGCTCTGTGGTATTCCAGCATCTGTCCCATCTCATGGAGGGCAGGTGCTTTCTAAAGGCTCTCTGCTAAGTAAGTTGCATTTAAAAAATCATTACCTCATGTGCATTTCCATAAAATTTTGAGGATACAAACCATTTATGTACCAACTAAGTCAATGAACATTAATGGGACTTTGCAGAATAAAAATAGAGTAAAAACTTGTAAACCCATAAAAAGGACAATTTTTATAATTTCAGTTACTTTTTAAAAAATATCAAACTTGGTAAACAGATATGTTTTCTAATGTACCAAAAGATTTATTAAGGAATGTGGACACTAAACCTATGTCTTCCCACCTCTCAACATCTTCTCCAGAGAAAATTCTTTTAATGTTTCTTCTGGTATTTACTCCCAGGTTTCTAAATAACATGCTCAATTAAGGGGAGATGTCCAGTGTCTCCTTGAGGGGTTCTTCCCGCCAAGGAGGATGTAAGCCACCCGAGAAACTAAAGTCTAGACTAATTAGTAAAGAACAAAAGACAAAGACAGAACGATAGTTTCAAAAGTTGGAACCCCTGATAGGTGTGGTGCACACAGGAGCTGGAGCTAGACAAGGAGAAAAATGGCTCCTGTGGTTTATTTAAGGGGGTACATCAAAGGCAGGGATAAAGTTTCAAGGGCAGAGTCTCCCTTCATGATGTCTTCCAGTCAGCAGGTTGACTGGCATCTTGACAGGTCACACCCATCTCTGGTGCTGTGTAGGATCTTTGGCAGAGCTGAGGGGGTAGTTCACCTGCATCAGGTGGTCTATCCCTGTGGGATTACACAGGAGTGCCCAATGCCAGACCTCTCCCCTCACTGGCTGTGATGCGGATAGTCCATATACAGCTCATGGATGGCTCGCTACATCTTCCCCCATTTTAAATTTTTTGATCTGAGAGTATCAAAATCTGTTATTACATATAAAAAGAATTAGTAGCAAACATATCATTTTAATAACATACCATGTAGAATGTTTTAATGTTTTCAGGATGGGAGCCAATTAATTTATAAAATATTTGATCAGCTAGAGATTCAGGGCCCATGAGATTGGTCCTGCTTTTTAAAATATCCTAGGTACTCTGATGTATCCCCACAAGGCTTAAGCCATTATTATTGTTATGCCAAACATCCCTTAGATGATCTATTAGTTTTTTCCAAATCTCATTAAAAAGTATACTATTTGGCTGCAGTAATACAGGCATACTTATACTTAGCATGGCATTTAAGCCTTTGTTTGAATTTGAGAGCAGAAGGCTCATTATTTACATTTTGTAAAAACAGCTTTTGGAATATTTAACTTAGTCTTAAACTCTTACAAAGACTTACCTAATTACATAGGACTTTAGAAATATTTTGAGCCAAATTATTAAGAAAATTGGCTTAGTTAGATTATATTTATTACAATTTACTAGATATCTATTATCCATTTTTCTTATTCTTATATCTCCAATAATTAAGGCATAAGAGGATTGAATATAGGCTTGCAGGATTTATCAGGAACCATCCTTATGGTTCCTGCCCATAAAGTTAGATATGAGTTCATTTTTAAGATGGAGAAAATCTGAGGCTGGAATGAAATGCCAGAGATCTTTTTGAATATCATCCTCCGTGAAAGTTAGAATATTGCCAATGAAACTTTCAGGGGTCATAACATCATGAGAGAATGGATTATGTCCATAAATATAGTGAATATGGAAACAGAAGTCTGAAAGAATACATTAAGATATATAGGACCCAAATTATCATCAAATAAGTAATGACTGTTGTAAATCCAAATGTGGATTATTGATCTTTCTAGTGTAACATCAATCAGTTATGCCAGGCTTCATCACATGGCTGTGAAATAATACCCCAACACTAGGGAGTAGTCTAAATCATATGGATTTTTAAAGAATCCAAATGATTACATATATGATTTTATTTTTATATTCTAAAAATGGTTCTATAGAACTTAATTATTTTTCTAACTTCTTAGATATTTTACTAAATTAAGAATCCAAATCGAACATGGTTGTTTGCAAGTTCCTTTTAAGAAGTAAAAGCGAGACACATTCAGTGACAGCCCTTCCACATCTAGCCTTCATGGCTTCAGACTTTCTGTAGGAAGTGGCATTTTGACATGGCTGCCTTTTATCAATATTTGAAGATTAACCCCAAATTCATTCATCACTACTAGAGATTTTTATGTTGCACTGGCAAAGCATTTGTACATTTTATTCTTTTAGGAAAGATGCCAAATTCTATTGCAAAATAATTAGGGCAGTAAAATATTGGTGGATATTTTGTGGAAATAACTGGCTTATTATGAGAAAGTTCCATTTCAATAATCATCCCATTTTAATAACTGTCCAGATATATAATCTTAAGTTCTAGGGACCAGTAAAATTGGCTGCTCTAGGTCCTTCTTGTGCTATCCTTTCCTCAAAAATTACCTTTTAATAATAACCAGTATGTGCATTATGTCATATAGTGAGGTTCCTAAAGTAGCCAGTATACTTTAGTCCAGTTACATGGATGGGTGTAACATGAGTATCTGTAAAACCATCCATCATATGAGTATCATTAGTAAATACTGGGATGGATTCTCCAGTTCACATTGGTAGGCACCTTAAAGGTGGATCTGGGGAATGGGTCCATTGAAGTCTCTCCATGGATTTTACTTCCCTGACAGCTCAGTAGAGCCTGCATGGCTGTTCAACATTGTGGCTGGAGATTTACCTTCCTCTGTCAGGTTGTTCAGCTGTCTCCACTAGCAGGTTGATTTTTCCAGAAATAAACAAGCATAGACACTGTCTTTGAAATATGATTTATCCTACTGCTCCATGTGTTGCTCAGCAGCAGTGAGACTTTTAGTATCACAATTTAAAGAAATTTTTTAAAAATAATTTTGAGATTTAGTGGGAGACAGGTAGGTTCTTTTACCCCTTTTTATTATTTAAAATTAAAGAAAAAAGTTGATATAGTCAGAGCATTATTAGGCTTACATTGTAGAAAATGGCATGGCATTGTACAAGTATTTAAATAAGAAATGACTCAAATATTTTTATGTATAATTTTAAAATGATGTTTTAACTTTTGAAAGTATCAGTATGATCTAATATTTCTAAAATATGTAGATTTATATGTATAGAAAACAGTTTAGAAGGCTATGTATTAGATATTAACAGCAGTTATCTATGGACAGTAGAGTTTTAAGAGATTGTCATGTGTACTTTGTAATTTTTGTAGCAATATGTCTCTTGGCAAAAGCTACGTAAGATGTCTTAATCTTGAAATTAATCTTGGTTTTTTTATCTGAATATCAGTCTATAAACTTTAATATGTAATCTTTTGGGTCAATACAAACTAGTTTACAGACCAAAGCAGGAAATGGACAAAATAAGAGAAACTTTAATCCCTTTTTCAGGGAAGGTGGTAAAACATTTTTTATATCTTATAAAGTTAAGCTAGTGTCTCTCAATTTTCTTTTAAAAATATAGTTAAGTTTACTTCTTAGTGTAGAGAGTAACATATAAGTTTGATAATATATTTATATAATTATAGAAGATTAAATCATATAATTAGATTTTTAATTATTTGGTCATCATTGCATGAGTTGCTAAGAGACCATTATATAAAACTTAATTTGGAGAGCATCAGTTCAGTATGATGTTCTCCTAAACCTTATACTTTAAAAACTTAATATATTTGGGAAATGGAGATACAATTGGTATACAAGAATTAGTAATAATTATTATAATACATTGATGTTTTCAAATCAAATCAATCAAATTTAGCTTTTTAAAGAGAAGTTTGAAATTTGAAATTTCTAATCAAAACTGTATGAACCTTAATTTCTTTAAAGTGAGCTTTTTTCTAAATAATAAAACTTAATAGACATAAGAAATTAGTTTATATTTTGGTTTACATTAGCATATTAATATTTGAGCTTAGGGAAAAGCCTTAAATAATTTTGGTTGTTTCATGTATTTATAACGAAGTTAGTTACATGTAAAGTTGTTCTCTACCTAGTCAAACCTTCTGTATCACTTACTTAGAAGTTCCTGTATATAACCATACATTTCATATTTATGAAATATCATCAAAGCTTTTAATATATAAAGAGCTTTTTACTCAGAAATGTTTTCTTTTTTCTTCTAGAATTCTCTAATCTTTCTTCCCTCTCTGTAGAAGCATTTCTTTCTTTTCTCCTAGAATTTTCAAACCTTTCTTTCCTATGTGTAGTACCCTCTTTCTTGGTTACATTCTGGAACAATTCCTGTAAATCTTTGAATCTAGACTGATTATTCTATTTTAATAGGGAGAAATATTACAACTGAAGTGTACTCAATACCTTTGGATACTTTGTATATAGAATTATATCTGTTAACCATTTTATGAAAACATAAACAATATTTAGGAGTTGATTATTTAGGTAGCATCTTAACTTTATAAGTTAATAAATATCTCCTGAAATAAGTGTTTATATAATTAATTACATTTACTCTAAATTTAATGTATTTATTTTTGACTGTAGAAGGCGGGGCATCAAGTAAATCCAAATAATATGAATTATGTTTTTTCTATTGAAGAAACAGAAGTAAATAGACAAGTATATATTAGTTATTCTAGAAATTAAAAACTATCTAGATTATTTAAGCAGCTGGAAAATATGCATTAAGATTGAAGTCATTGTTTATTTTTATTTAATTACCCAATTTGAATTGAATCTTACTAAATCACATGATTTAAAAGTATTTGCATCTATTTTTATTTTACTTTAAATATCACGAGTGCACTCTTTTATCTGTGTTAACTTTGACATCATGTAGTATAATTAAAATATACTCCTTGTACATACATATTTAGTCCTTGTGTATATGTATTCTGAAATCAGAAGAATAAAATTCTGGCAATTATGAGAACATTGTGAAAATGAACATTTCAGATTGCTGGCTTTTATTCTCATAACTGTCAAATTGATCTTTAACAATATTCCTCAAAAGGAAAAATAATATGTGAGAAAACATAAATAGAACATTTTTTATCAATGTAATAATTTTGCAACTCTTCTTTAGTAGTGTAGCTGTAAGAAAAGAAGTTCCTTGATGAAATCTGTTGAGGGGAATAGGAAATATAGTATGTTTAACTTAGCATCAGGAAAAATTAACATGGAGAGTTATCGTCAAATATGCAGGAGATCATTGGCTGGGATTTTGCCTGTGAAGATCTTTTTTTTCTTTTCTTTCTTTTTTATTTTTTTCATATTTAATTTGTTTATTTGTTCTTTTTAGGCTTACATGATAACAGAGTGCAATGTGATTCATTGTACACAGAGGATAACATTTCATTTCTCTGGTTGTAAGTGATATAGAATCACAACATATATGAAGTCATACATAAAGTTAGGGCTATGATGACCATCATATTCCACCACCTTTACTGTCCCCATGCCCCTCCCCCCTTACACCCCTGTGAACAGAGTTCCTCCATTGTTCCCATGTCCTTCCCCACATTATGGATCAGCATCCACTTATCAACGAGTACATTCGGCATTTAGTTTTCTGAGATTGGCTTACTTTACTTAGCATGATATTTTCCAACTCCATCCATTTACCTGAAATTGCCATAATTTTATTCTCTTTTATTGCTGAGTAATATTCCATTGTGTATATATACCACAGTTTCTTTATCCAGTTATCTATCGAAGGGCATCTAGGTTGGTTCCACAGTTTAGCTATTGTGAATTGAGCTGCTATAAACATTGAAGTGGCTGCAGCACTGTACTATGCTGTTTTTAAGTCTTCTGGGTATAGACCTAGGAGTGGGATAGCAGGCTCAAATGGTGGTTCCATTCCAAGTTTTCTAAGGAATCTCCATACTGCTTTCCAGATTGGTTGTACCAATTTGCAGTTCCACCAGCAATGTATGAGCATGCCTTTTCCCCCACAACCTCGCCAACACTTATTGTTGTTTGTATTCTTGATAATCGCCATTCTGACTGGCATGAGATGAAATCTCAGGGTAGTTTTGATTTGCATTTCTCTGATTACTAGAGATTTGAACATTTTTTTATATGTCTGTTGATTGATTGTATGTCTTCTTCTGTGAAGTTTGTGTTCAGCTCTTTTGCCCCTTTTATTGATTGGGTTATTAGTTTTTTTGGTGATAAGATTTTTGAGTTCTTTATATATCCTGGAGATTAGTGCTCTATCGGATGTGTGTGTGGCAAAGATTTGTTCCCAGAATGTCAGCTCTCTGTTCACTTCATCGATTATTTCTTTTGCTGAGAAGAAGCTTTTTAGTTTGCATCCATCCCATTTGTTGATTCTTGATTTTACTTCTTGTGCTGTAGGAGTCTTGTTAAGGAAGTATGGTCCTAATCCGACATGATGAAGATTTGGGCCTATTTTTTCTTCTAATAGGTGTTGGGTCTCTGGTCTGATTCCCAGGTCCTTGATCCACTTTGAGTTGAATTTTGTGCATGGTGAGAAATAGGGGTTTAGTTTCATTTTTGCATATGGATTTCCAGTTTTCCCAGCACCATTTGTTGAACAGGCTATCTTTCGTCCAGTGTACATGTTTGGCTCCTTTATCTAGTATAAGGTAACTGTATGTAAGTGGGTTCGTCTCTGTGTCTTCTATTCTATACCATTGGTCTACATGTCTATTTTGGTGCCAGTACCATGCTGTTTTTGTTACTATAGCTTCGTAGTATAATTTAAGGTATGGTATTGTGATGCCTCCTGCTTCACTCTTCTTGCTAAGGATTGCTTTGACTATTCTGGGTCTCTTATTATTCCAAATGAATTTCATGATTGCCTTTTTTATTTCTATAAGGAATGACGTTGGGATTTTAATTGGGATTGCATTGAATCTATATAGCACTTTGGGTAGTATGGCCATTTTGACAATATTGATTCTGCCTATCCAGGAGCATGAGAGATTATTCCATCTTCTAAGGTCTTCTTTAATTTCTTTCTTCAGTGTCTTGTAGTTTGCATTGTAGAGGTCTTTCACCTCTTTTCTTAAATTGATTCCCAAGTATTTCATTTTTTTTTGAGGCTATTGTGAATGGGATAGTTTTTCTAATTTCTCTTTCAGAGGGTTTATCACTGATGTATAGAAATGCAATTGATTTGTCGGTGTTGATTTTATATCCCACTACTTTGCTTAAATCATTTATTAATTCTAAAAGTTTTCTGGTAGAATTTTTTGGATCCTCTTAGAATCATGTCATCTACAAATAATGATAGTTTGAGTTCTTTTTCCAATTTGTATCCCTTTAATTTCTTTTGTTGTCTAATTGCTCTGGCTAGTGTTTCAAAGACTATGTTGAATAGCAGTGGTGAGAGAGGGTATCCCTGTCTAGTTCCTGTTTTCAGAGGGAATGATTCCAATTTTTCTCCATTTAAGATGATGTTGGCCTTGGGTTTAGCATAGATAGCTTTTACAAAGTTGAGGTATGTTCCTACTATCCCAAATTTTTCTAGTGTTTTGAGCATAAAAGGGTGTTGTATTTTGTCAAATGCCTTCTCTGCATCAATTGATAAAATCATATGACTGTTATCTTTAAGTCTATTGATGTGATGTATTACATTAATTGATTTCCGTATGCTGAACCAAACTTGCATCCCTGGAATGAACTCCACTTGATCATGGTGCTCTATTTATTTGATATGTTGTTGTATGTGATTTGCCAGAATTTCATTGAGAATTTTTGCCTCTACGTTCATCAGGGATACTGGTCTGAAGTTTTCTTTCTTTGATGTGTCTCTGTCTGGTTTTGGAATCAGGGTGATACTTGCCTCATAGAATGAGTTTGGAAGGGTTTCCTCCTTTTCTATTTTATGAAATAGTTTGAGGAGTATTGGTATTAATTCTTCTTTGAAGGTCTTGTAGAACTCAGCTGAGAATCCATCTGGACCTGGGCTTTTCTTGGTTGGCAGGCTCTTGATGGCATCTTCTATTTCCTTGCTTGAAATTGATCTGTTTAAGTTGTGTATGTCCTCTTGGTTCAATTTGGGTAGGTCATCTGCCTCTAGTAATTTGTTGGTGTCTTCAGGGTTTTCTATTTTACTGGAGTATAAATTTTTAAAATAGTTTCTAATTATCCTCTGTATTTCAGTAGTGTCTGTCATGATATTTCCTTTTTCATCATGAATTTTAATAATTTGGGTTTTCTTCCTCCTTTTTGTTAGGGTGGCTAAGGGTTTGTCAATTTTGTTTATTTTTTCAAAGAACCAGCTTTTTGTTTTGTCAATTTTTTGAATTGTTTCTTTTGTTTCAATTTCATTGATTTCAGCTCTAATTTTGATTACTTCCTATCTTCTACTTCTTTGGGTGTTAATTTGTTTTTCCTTTTCTAAGGCTTTGAGACAAAGAGTCAATTCATTTATTTGTTGACTTTTACTTCTTCTAATGAATTAATTCAGTGCTATGAACTTTCCTCTTAGTACTGCCTTCATGGCATCCCAGAGATTTTGATATGTTGTATCAGAGTTTTCATTTGCCTCTAAGAATTTTTTTATCTTTCCCTGATGTCTTCTGTTATCCATGCATCATTCAATAGCATATTATTTAGTTTCCAGGTGATGGAGTAGTTTCTGTTTTTTAATCTGTCATTGATTTGTAATTTTATTCCATTGTGGTCAGATAGGATAGAGGGTAGAATCCCTATTTTTTTTTTTGTATTTGCTAAGACTGGCTTTGGGACATAACATATGATCTATTTTGGAAAAGAATCATGTGGTGCTGAGAAAAAAGTGTATTCGCTTGTTGATGGATGGAACACTCTATATAAGTCTAAATTATTGATAGTTTCTTTGAGATCTATAGTTTCTTTATTAAGTTTTGTTTGGAAGATCTATCCAATGGTGAGAGACCTGTGTTAAAGTCTCCAAGTATTATTGTGCTGTGGTCTATTTGATTCTTGTATTTGAGAAGGATTTGTTTGATATACATAGAAGCCCCATTATTTGGGGCATAGATATTTATGATTGTTATATCTTGTTGATGTATGATTCCCTTAAGAAGTATGAAATGACCTTCTTTATCTCTTTTCACCATCTCTGATTTGAAGTCCACTTTATTTGATATGAGGATGGAAACTCCTGCTTGTTTGCGGGATCCATGTGAGTGATATGTTTTTTCCCACCCTTTCTCTTTCAGTCTGTGGATGTCTTTTCCTGTGAGATGAGTCTCTTGAAGACAGCATATTGTTGGGTCTTGTTTTTTAATCCAATCTGTCAGTCTATGTCTTTTAATTGGTGCGTTTAGGCCATTTACATTCAGGGTTATTACTGGAATATGATTTGTAATTCTGGTCATTTTGGTTTGTTTTTGGTTTTTACCTTGAGTTGTTTTCTCTTTTGAATGGTCTTTCCTCTAGTGTAGTTCCTCTCTTTGTAAATTTTCATTGTTGGTTATCATTTCCTCCTCATGGAATATTTTGCCAAGAATGCTGTATAGTGCAGGCTTTCTTGCTGTCAATTCTTTTAACTTTTGTTTATCATGGAAGGTTTTTATTTCATCATCAAATCTGAAGCTCAGTTTTGCTGGATATAGGATTCTTGGTTGGCATCCATTTTCTTTCAGGGCTTGGAATATGTTATTCCATGATCTCCTGGCTTTTAGGGTCTGGGTTGAAAAATCTGCTGAGATACAAATTGGTCTCCTCTTATATGTAATCTAGTTCCTTTCTCTTGTGGCCTTTAAAATTCTATCCTTATTCTGTATGTTGGGCATTTTCATTATAATGTGCCTTGGTGTAGATCTGTTGAAATTTTGTATATTTGGTGTCCTCTAAGCCTCTTGTATTTGATTTTCCATTTGATTTTTCATATTTGAGAAATTTTCTGGTATTATTTCATTGAAGAGATTTTGAATTCCTTTGGTTTGAAATTCTGCACCTTCTATCCCAATAAATCTTAGATTTGGTCTTTTGATGCTGTCCCATATTTCTTATATGTCTATTCATGATTTTTTACCATCTTCACTGTATGGTCAAGTTTATTTTCAAGATTGTATATCTTGTCTTCATTATCTGAGGTTCTGTCTTCCAGGTGATCTAGTCTTCTGGTGATACTTTCTGTTGAGTTTTTTATTTGGTTCATTGTTTCCTTCATTTCAAGAATTTCTGATTGTTTTTTTTTTTTCACAATCTCTAGCTCTTTCTTAAAGTAATTTTTTGCTACTTGTAATTGCTCTCTTATCTCTTTGTTAGAATGATCAATGGTTGCCTTTATTTGCTCTCCTATTTCTTTGTTGGATTCATCAATATTTTCCTGTAATTGCTCACTTATGTCATTCTTTAATTCACTGATCATTTTCATTATGTACATTCTGAATTCTTTCTCTGACATTTCATCAACTGTGTTGTCAATGGATTCTGTTACAGTGGTATCTTGGTTTATTTGGGGCACTTTCTTCCCTTGTTTTCTCATGTTGATTGTGTATCTTCCTTTCTTGAAATACCGATCTGAGGTATTGAGGCTTTTATCCTATAATCTTATATTGACACTCCAGATTACCTGTGTCTCACCTTGGAGCTACTTCTGTTCCCCCATTGTCCCCAGATGGGCACTACTACCACTAAAGTTGGTGGCAGAGGTAGTGGACATACCTCTAGAGGGCAGTGGGAGTGGCCTTGGCTGGGCTCCTGATGGAGCCCCTGAGGGGTGTTTTGCCCCTCTCTTGGGCTCCTGCTGGTGAACAGGAACTCTGCAGCAGAACTGGAGGTAGGCCCAGGTCTCACTTTGGCAGGGTCACAAGCAGGAGAGTCAGTATGCGACCCTTACAGTGAGTGTGACCTCCCCTGGGGCTGGAGGTTAGCAGGCTCTGGTCTGCCTTCAACTGGGCACCCATGGCATTCCCTAAGGTCAGTTTTGGGCCTTCTGTCTCGCCTGACCACAGGAACTCTGGAGCAGAACTGAGGCGGGCCCAGAGTGCACTTGGGTGTGGTCTCTTCACGCTGGGATCTCTGCAGGTGACTCTTACCCTGGGTGTGCCTTTCTCTGTGGCTGGTAGCTATCAGTCTCTGGCCAACCCTTGGTTGGACACCCGTGGAGTTTCCTGAGGGTGGATTTGGGCCCTATATGGCTCCTGCCAGTCCGCAGGAACTCTAGATTGGACTAAGGTGGGCCTAGGCCGCATTTGTGTGGGGCTGCCTCATGCTCGTGTCTCTGGAGCCACTCTTGCCCAGAATTTGGGCTCTCCAGTGGCTACAGGTAGCAGTCCCTGGTCTCCCTTTGGCTGGACACCCGTGGAATTTCCTGAAGGTGGATTTTGGCCCTCTGTGGCTCCTGCCGGTCCGCAGGAACTCTGGAGTGGAACTGAGGTGGGCCCAGGCCTCACTTGGGCAGGGCTGCCTCGTGCTGGGGTCTCTGCGGCAACTTTTACCCTGAGTTTGGTTTCCCCAGTGGCTAGCAGAGTCCCTGGTCTCCCTTTGGCTGGACACTCATGGAGTTTCCTGAGGGTTTATTTGGGCCCTCTGCAGCTCCTGCTGGTCCCTTTTTTCTTTCTTTTTTCTTTTTTTGTTAGCAGGTATTTATCCTGAAATGTGAAAGAAAAGTTTTGCTGCTGGGTATTTGCCTTTAAAGAACAGAGACTGCAACATGCAGGCTCTGGAAAGCTGGTGGGTGTGGCTGAAAGGCCCACCTGAGGGATGGTAGGAGGGACTGAGAGGAAGCCCTAAAAATGTACGCTTTGTTGGGAAAACTGGGAGGCATGGCTTGGAAGAAGCCCACACAGAAGGAATCCACCATATTTCTGCTGCTGTGTGGCTACAGTCACTTACCCATGCTCTCCATGTGACCCCAAATTCTGCCTTCATTCCTGGGGTCTCCACCTTGTGCACTGTCCTGCCTTGTGTATTTCCTATGCTTGCCCTTCTGAAACTAGAATATCAGCAGCTCTGGTGGGATTCTGTTGAGCCTGGAGTGGCCATGCTTGTTCTGGGCATTGCCAGCAGGGAGCTGTTTGGACCATGACCCTGCACTGTCTCCCTGGCCCCATGAACCATTGCCACACTTAGATCTTCCCTGGCCTGCCTGGCGCTGCCAGCCCGCCCACCTGCTTCACAATGGTGTTTGGTCTACAGCAAATAATTTTCACCCAAAAGGCAGGCTTTAGCCAGTGCAAGACCAATTGTGGGACAGGATAAATCAAACCAGGTTCCATTTGGTACCCAAGTTAGTTACAGTCGCCATCTTTTTTTTGCAGCATTCCTAGAAAATAAGGACACTTGCAGTAGCAGTGACACCATGCAGGTTAGAGATCCTGCTGGAGATTGTGGTTAGGGTAGTCTGTCTGTCCCAGCATTTTAAATTTCCATGATTATTCAGCTGAGTTTTGTCTCTCTCGAGCTAGGCTGCTCTCTACCATGTTCTGTAAGGATGCCATGGGGGGTAACTGCAGTGGGAAGTTTGCCTGATCAGTTTAAATTGACCAAGCACTTCTGAAAATGGTAGAAAAATGTGTCCTTTCTTCCTAATTTCTATTTTAACAAGGATTTTAAGTGGATAGACTTTTTCTGGAAGAGTTTTGCTCCAGTTTTATATTAGAGTATCAATAATTCACTCTCAAGAATTCACTTTCCCACCTCCCTTCTCTCTTTCTAGATTCTGGTGCACCATTTATTATTTTGAAGTGGGGGATGGCTTACCTGAATTATTATATACTCTGAATTATCAGGCCCCACGTCGGGCGCTACTTAATGGGAGATGGCCAGCATCTCCTTGGGGGTTCTTTTTCACGCCAAGGAGGATGTAAGCCACCTGAGAAAACTAAAGTCTAGGATAGTTAGTAAAGAGCAAAAGCCAAAGGCGGAAAGATACTTTCAAAAGTTGGAGCCCCTGAGAGGTCCAGTCCACATAGGAGCTGGAGCTAGACAAGGGGAAATGGCTCCCATGGTTTACTTAAGGGGGTGCATCAAAGGCAGGGATAAGGTTTCAAGGGCAGAGTCTCCGTTTGTGATGTCTTGCAGTCAACAGGTTGACTGGCATCTTGGCAGGTCACACTCATCTCAGAGGGGCTGTGTGGCTACAGCAGGTCGGCTCATCTCTGGTGCTGTGAGGGACCTTTGGCAGAGCTGAGGGGGAAGTTCACCTGCATCAGGCGGTCTATCCCTGTGGGGTGCCATGGGCGTTCCCAATGCCAGACCTCTCTCCTCATTGGCTGCGATGCCGACAGTCCACATACAGCCCACAGACGGCTCTCTACCTTAGTGGTTAGAAATTTGGCATTTATCTGTTGACTTCCTATTAGTCTGGATGAAGAATTCTCTCTTTCCCCACTCTGACTTCATACTCCTTTCCAACACAATCATGTGACCATTGGTTGGATAAATTAGACATGGTTTATATCACCATGACTACATACTGCTCTCCTTTCAGAACCAGGTATCCCACTGTGATCACATTTTCAAATCACAGACTTTTGTTTTCCTTAAATTAGAAATTCTCTTTTTCATACATCCAGCTCTCTGTGCCTCCTCCCTCTCTCATCCCTCTTCTGAGTTTGTTCTCTCTCCCTCTTTCCCTCCTTCTCTTCTTCTTTCTCCAATGTCTTCTCTCTTCCTGTTTTCCTCTCTCCTTTTATTTGTGTATAACTTCTATCAAATCACCAAATCATTTCTCATATTACCTATTTACTAAGTCTCTTATTTTCTGAAACTCATTCTCCCTTCCTAAACTAAAAACTGCCTGGTTATTTTAAAAATATACCCTACTCTCAGTAATCCAGAGCCTCTTTTTACCATTCTCCTGGATTAGACGCACCTGTTCTGGGTTTTAGGAGTCTTTATCTTGGATCACATCACTATTTTTTCTACTCATTCCCTATTAAGAGTGCACTGGGACAGGATTTTGAGGTGACATATCTGAAATATGTTACATAGGCATGAATCAAAATATGTGTATAGAGCCATATTCTTCAGAATTGTCAAAGCACTTCTGAGGTTTGTGTCCATCACTTCCTTTTAAAAACAATTTTATCAAATGTGTTTGATCTATATGTAAGGTCTTGCTTAGTTTCACCAATTTTGAATTTTAAAAAGAACAACCATATGCATTATTTTGTAGCTACCCATGCGCTCTCAGATCCCCTGTTGTACATATAACTTCAGTTTAGTTTTTTTTTCCACAAATGATTCATCCATACCATCATTCAAAGGTTGAGTGGCTTTCTGATTTTGCCACCACATTCAGTGTGACTGTAACATTGTTCAGGTCTGCCTTTAGTGTTTCAAGCATATATACAAAGTAGAACAGCATAACCAGGAGGGAACAGGTTCAATTTTACTAGGTAATGTGATACTGTCTCCAAAGTAGTCCTACAGCGCTTCCCACACTTGTAGTTCCTGTTTGATTCATGTCCTTTCCAGCACTTGGTAGAAATCGTGGCTCATTTTTCTGTTTTGTAGTCTATCTTTTTCTTATTCATTTAGGTTTATTTAGTATCCTGGCTGCAGCTCACTTGTTAGTACTGTAAGCATCGTCCCCTAAGCTGTGGCTCTCCTTTTCACTTTCTTACTGAATTAATAAAACTCAACCTATAATTTCTTGTTGATAAGCAGTTCTATGTTATTTTTAAGAGATATTTCCTTACTCACCTTGAAAGTGCTCCATGCATCCCTTGAAAAACATTGTTTTATATTTTATCTTGAAGCTTTCAAATCAACTAGTGTTGCATGTGTGTGTGTGTGTGAGAGAGAGAGAGAGAGAGAATGAGCTGAGGGTAGGAATGGAAATGCTTTTTTAGATGTATAAATAATTGATTGACCAAGTTCATTTGCTTATCTGCTCTTAAAAGTTAATTTCAGTAAATAATCATAGATTTTTCTAGGTGCACAATAAATTTGTCTTCAAATAGTGACAATTTCATTGATCTCTTTACTGTATTTATGTTTCATTTATTTTCTTAACCTTATTTTACCAGCTAGAATTTCCAATATAATGAGGAATAAAGATTGTGATAATAAATATCCTTGGTTTTTTTCCATTTTTTCAAACTTGGGGGGAATATTTTCAATAGGTATCATGTGGTAGGTTGATTAAGACAGAGTTTTGGCAGCTATTTCTTATTATATAAGAAAATTCCCTTGTAATCCAAGTTTGCTCAAAGTTGTTTTTCTTTTAAATCATAACTGTTTGAATTTAGTGAGCATTTTTTCTGAGTCAATTAGCCATCTCTTGATTGTGTATATGATGGTGTTTTACGTTGGCTGGTTTCGGATGTTGAACAGACTTTCCATGTCTGTGTTCCAGCTGCTCCATAGAAGTGTGACGGGCTTCCACAGAATGTGGTCCAGGTGTCGACACACACTAAGCTGGGATGAGAACGTTTGCTGCTCACCTGATGAGACTAAAGAGCAGAGTGGCTTTCAAGGCAGGTCTGCAGCTGGTTTGAGGGATCCAGGCAAGGAGGCATGGAGGAGGGGTGAGTCAGGGCCCAGAGTTCCCACCAGCAGCAAGATAAGGGAACACCTGGGATTGTTATTAACCTGCACTGATGTGGGACAAAGCAGAACAAGAGAGAGACATTTTGTGTTCTGTCATGCTTAAATGTAAAAAGAGAGAGAGAGAGAGAGAAAGGAGTCGGTTCTTTATTACAACCTGAAATAAACCTCTCTGATCATGGTATATTTCCTTTTCATAAACCAGTGAATTCAACATGCTGAGATTTTCCATATATTTTAGCATCTATGTTCATGAGAGTCTGCTCTGTGATATTTCTTATATGATCCTTTCCATTTGGGTTATTAAGATAAACTAGCCTCTCAAAAGGAGTAAGGAATGGTTCTTTTTCTTTTCTCCAGAAGAACATAAGATTTATCTATATATGTCCTTACAATCGGACAATTCTGGAAGCTGCCCATAGAAGCCCGAGGTTTTATTGAGAGAAGGTGTCATGGTGGTTTGAATTACTTTGTAGTAAGACTTATATTCACATTTTCATATTGCTTTCAGCCATTGATAGTAGATTGCCTTTTGTGCTGAATTTATCAAATTAAATTTATTCACATAAAGATGCCCATAATATTCCTTGCTATGCTTTTGCTCTCTGTGTAATCTGCATTCTTGAGTTTGGTCAAGTTTTGTTCTGCACTTATGCCTTGGACACTATTCTTCAGTTAGAGCTTTATCAGTTTTATTACTCTCTGGGACCAGCTTTCAGTTCTGTAAAATTCACAGGACCAGGAGAAGATGAATTAAGCCACTCGGCAAGGCTTTATTGGAAGGCGAGCCCTCGGACCATTTCCCCGTCCATCAGAGCGGGTCAGGAGAAATGGCGCCGGAGATTCCGTGCTTAGAGAATTTCAAGAAAACCCGGTCAGGAAGGGGAGGGGTTGGGTACAGGAAGAGAAGGCCATAGTC
>PVHX01015108.1:0-47913 GCA_004024805.1 Geosciurus inauris
AAAAAAAAAAAAAAAAAGAAAAAAGAAAGAAATAAAAGGCATCCAGATGAGAAGGAAGAAGTAAAACTGTCCTTATTTGCAGATGGCAAGGTCTTATACATAGAAAACCCTAAAAGATCTCTAAAACAAAAACAAAACAACTGCCTCAAAACTATTAGAGCTAACAAATGAACTGAGCAGAAATGCAAAATACATGGTAAATATGTAAAAATCAGTTGCATTTCTAAATAGAACAATGAATAATGCAAAGAATGAAATCCAGAGAAAAATTCTAATTAATTACAATAGCACTAAAATGAATAAAATATTTATCAATAAATTTAACCAAGGAAAGATAGGACTTGTACACTGAAAACTACACAACATGGCTAAAATAACTGAATATAGCCTTAATAAATGGAAAGACAAGGCCATGTTTATAGATTGGACTTAATGTTGTTAAAATGACAACATTCTCCAAATTGACCTACAGTTTCAATGCAATTCCTATCAAAATCCCAGTTGACTTTTTTTTTCCAGAAATGCACACATTGATTCTAAAATTCATATGGAGTTCCAAGGAGCCCTGACTACTCAGTTTCCAAAAGGAAGAGCAAAATTGGAGGATGCCCACTTTCCTGTTCCAAAAATTGTTTCAAAACTACAGGCATCAAAGCAATGAGGAACTAGCAGAATAGATGTATGGATCAATGGAACAGAACTGAGAGTCCAGAAATAAATCCATACATTTATGATCAACAGATCTTCAACAGGAAGGCCAAGGTCATTCAACGGGGCTAGGGAAGTCCCTTCCATAATGGGTATCCACATGCAGAAGAATGAAACAACCCCTATCTCCCCTCTCATATAAAAATTAATTCAAAATGGGCTAGAGAACTAAACATATAAACACAAAATTATAAAACTCTTAGAAGAAAACAGATGTAAAGCTTCATGATTTCACGGATTAGATCAAGATTTCTTAAATAGGACACCAAAAGCTCAAAGAAATAGAAGAAAATTATGTAATTTGGACTTCATTAAAATAAAAAAAAGTTTCATGCATCAAAGGACACTATCAAGTAAGTGAGAAGAAAACCTGCAGAATGGAGACAGTATTTGCAAATTGCATATCCAAAAAGGTTCTGGTATCCAGAATGCAGGGGAAAAAAACCCCACAACTCAACAACAAAACGGGAAACAACCCAATTTAAAAATGGGCATAGGATCTAAATAGATCTTTGTCCATAGAAGATACAGTATACAAATGTCCAATATGTACAGGAAAAGATGATTCCCATCACTGGTCAGTGAGGAAAATCAAAATCAAAATCTACCACAAGATATCACTTCACGGGGCTGGGGTTATGGCGCAGTGGTAGCGTGCTTGCCTAGCACGCAGGAGGCACTGGGTTCGATCCTCAGCACCACATAAAAATAAAATAAAGAGGGCTGGGATTGTAGCTCAGCGGTAGAGCGCTTGCCTCGCATGCGTGAGGCCCTGGGTTCGATCCTCGGCACCACATACAAAGCAATAAAATAAAGACATTGTGTCCATCAACAACTTTAAAAAAAAAAAATAAAATAAAATAAAATAAAATAAAGATATTGTGTCCACCTACAACTAAAAAATAAATATTAAAAAAAAATGAAGGCTATCTTTAAAAAAAAAAAAAAGATATCACTTCACATTCACTGGGGTGGTTCTAAGCTATTTTTAGTGGAAATAACAAGCATTGGTTAAAATGTACATGACAGGACTCTGATCCATGTCAGTGTGGAAAATGGTGCAGCCCAGTGATGAAGAGTTTGGAAGCTCCTCAAAAAGTTCAATATAGCTGGGCGCGGTGGTGCACGCCTGTAATCCCAGTACTTTGGGAGGCTGAGACAGGAGAATCACAAGTTCAAAGTCAGCCTCAGCAACAGTGAGGCGCTAAGCAACTCAGTGAGACCCTGTCTCTACATAAAACACAAAATAGGGCTGGGGATGTGGCTCAGTGGTCAAATGCCCCTGAGTTCAATCCCCAATGCCCCCCCAAAAAAAAAAGTTCAATATAGAGCTGGCATGTGACCCAGCAGTTTGACCCCTAGATAAACAGCAAAGAGAATTGAAGATACTCATTTACACACAGACTTGCATGCAAAAGTTCATAGCGGCAATAGCAGGAGCCAGAAAGAGTTAGCAATCCCGATGTCCATCAGTGAGACGAATGGATGAACAAACTGGGTTATCCATACAAAGAATGTCATTCAGCTATTAAAAGGAGCAAATTTCTGATACATGCTATAATATAGATGAATCTCAAAAACTTGCTAGATGGAAGATCCCAGAACCAAATGGCCACATGTTATGTGATTCCATTTATATGAAATGGCCAGAGTAGACAAATTCATAGAGATGGAAAATAGATCGCTGCTGGCCAGGACCTGGGGGTAGGAGGAATAGGCGTGACTGCTTGACAGATATGGGGCTTCTTTGGGGGATTTTGAAAATGTTCTGGAATTAGTGTCGATGGCTGTACAGCATTGTGAATATACTAAAAACAACTGAACTGTACACTTTTAAATGGTTGCCGACACCATTTAAAAATTCATGTTATATGAATTTTCTCATTAAAAATGATCTCAATTAAAGAGCAAAGACGAATTCAAGTTCTTGCTCTACCACTGACAAGCTTTGTTATTTTTGTCAAGTGAGGTAATCAGATGATAATGAAATACAATGAGTAAACCTGAGTTAGAGCTCAGGCCATAAAGAAAATAGCTTTAAATAGCATTATCAGGATAGTTGGAAGATCTGAACATGAACTGGGAAATAAAGAAGAGTATTGTAATAATGCTGCATTTTCTTATACTGCCTACCTGCATCTCCAGTCCTTTTCATTTTTTATTTTGAGGCAGGGTCTTACTAAATTGCTGAGCCTGGCCTCAAACTTGCCATCCTCCTGCCTCAGCCTCCCAAATTGCTGGGATTACAGGTGTGCACCACCATGCTTGGCTACATTTTCTATTTTTGATAAGTGTACTTTGATTGCGTAAGAGAAAGTCCTTGTTCTTAGAAATGAAACCCTGATATTTGCAAACAAAGGGCTATCACACCTGCAAATAACTCTAAAATTATTTAGAAGGAAAACATATGTACACATACACGTGTATATGTATATATGTAGATACACATACGTGTGCATGTGTGCATGTATATATACAGAGAGTGAGCAAATGAGGTAAAATAAGACTGGGTAAATTGAAGTAAAGTCTATGTACATATCTGTTGTACTATTACCATTTTTCTATAAATGTGAAATTGTTTTAAAATAAAGGCATAAAATAATCAATAAGTCTACAAATAAGTGGCCAGGCAGCCTGGCCTGGGAGGGAAGAGGTGCCTGAGCCAGGACCGTGTGCTCTTCTGTAAAATGGATACAGAGAGGCACGCGACCTGGAGCTCTCATGAGGGTTCAGTAAGATACGGCAGGTGCAAAGCAGGGCCATCCTGGGTGTGGGTTAAGAACTCAGTAAATGATATTATTACGACAATTATATAAAAAAGGGATTATGACAGTTAGAGAACATTTAGGTAGCACTTGGACACACCTGCCACTATTCTAAGAACTTTACAAGGCTCAATTTACTTAATCCTCCCCATATCACCAGCCTCATTTCATGACAAAGCACAGAGGCACAGAGAGGTTAGTAGCTTGTCCAAGGTCACAGGGTGGTCGTTCTTCTGCAGCCCAAGTAGGGCAAGGGAAAGGGTTGGCTGGGGAGAGGCAGGGCCTCCCTGTGGCTGGCTGGCTGGTAGGTCAAGGGCTGCCACACCTGAACACAGATGCCTTTAAAACCACAGTGACTGTTTGCTGAGCATTTATTTAGTGCCCAGCTGTGGGCAGAGTGCTTTCTTTGCACCGTTGTTTTAACTAATTTCTGAATAACCCTTTGGGGTTGGCATCACTTATGTCCATTTTGCAAATGAGGAAACTAAGGCACCGAGGGTTTATCTGGCTTGCCCAGGTCACCTGGTACCCAAGAGTGGGACCCCAGGACTCCTGACTCCACCCTGTTTCCCTCATGTCCAGCACAGTGTTTGAGTCCACCCAGGGCCCTTCCCTTGAAGTAACCACAAGGGGCAGCTAGGCCGGAGGGCGAGGCCAAAGCTGCCCCTTCTCTGGTGCTGCTGGCAGGGTGGCGAGGTGGGGGTGGGAGAGCCCTGCTCGGGGACTCAGGTGGCAGTTGCGGTCCGCCCCGCCCAGCCCCTAATCAGCGGCCTGGCACAACGGGCACCTCATTAGCTCCAGTAAGCACTCATTTTAGCCGCACGGTTCTGGGGAACAAGAGTGCACTTGGACCACAGGGGTTTATTACATTTGCAGAAATAACACTTACGTAGACAAAAGCGCCAAGCAGCCCAGGGGAGACGCGAAGGCATCGGGAGGGTGTCCGGCAGCCATGCCCGCCCCTCGCTGCCCTGGTGGAGGCTCCCTCCCATCTTTAAGTGGTTGCGGGAATGTGACCTCTGCAGGAAAGCCCTCCTGCACTGTCCCCCGGCCACCCCTGCCTTTGCTGGCCTCCAACACAGTCCCTGACACCTTTACCAGACACGCCAGCCTAAGGCCAAGGTCAAGGTCCTTTGTGCCCCTCAAAGTATCAACTGTGCTGCTCCAGGTCAAGCATTCAGCCTGCAGAGAGCTGGGCAAGATCCCACCTCCGGCCTTGGTGGGTTCTCAGGCTTGGTACCTGCCTGTAGGGCCTAGTGACACTGTGTGTGGGGTCTCATGCACATGGTAGTTCTGAGGACAGCCACCATGGTGCTTCAGTTTCCTCCGAACAGCCCAGGCAAGCCACCATCCGGCTTGCTGGTGTTTCCACCGCTCCTCTCCGCAGCCTCATCCAGGGCTCAGTGGCCCTAACCCAGCAGCCGTGACATGCTCTCCTGCCCTTTCCAGCAAATCCCCAGAACCAAGCACTGGACACTACACTAGCCGGTGGTCTAGTGTCACCATAGCCCATTCCAGATCAGCTCCTGGACGGATGGAAGGAACTCCCAATGGCTAGAGCGGGAGCAACTAAGACAACAAAATCAATGAAAGAGTGGTGGATTCCAGCCCAGAGGGTAAGACAAGAGTCCGTGAGCCAGCCTCACACAACCCACCGCTGCGTTAATAAACAAATCAGGAAAAAGACAGATCTCCCAGGCAGAATTCCCAATAGTTGGAGTAGATTCTCTGCTCCCAGCAGAATCCCTCACTCTAAGTGTGTGCTGCACACAGTGACTTCCTTCCCAGAGTCACTGTGGCAGGCAGGGGATGGGGGAGTAGCTCTACTGCAGGGAAACCTGACAGGCACACCTCAGCCAGGTGATCAAGGTCACCGTCAACAGTAGTGAGGCGGTGAGGTGTATTGATGGTGACGGCAGGTAGCCTGCAGGTGCCCAGATGAAAGGGAGCTTTGCCTCCGTGGTCTTCCTCTCTAAAACCTGGAACTCCAGTCTAATTACGAGGAAAACATCAGACAGGTCCCCACAGAGGGCATCCTGACTGGTGTTCCTCAGAACTGTCAAGGTCACCAAAACCAAGCAGTCTGAGCAACTGTCACAGCCAGGAGGAGCCTACGGAGACGTGATGACTAATGTCACAGAGCATCCAGGATGGCATCCCGGGGGCAGAGAGAGGGCACCAGGCGGAAACGAGAGGAGAGAATGGACCGAGTCAATGGAGTAACAGGAGGCCCCGCGTGCGGGCTGCGTAATCTGTCCGTGCTGCTTTCTCAGTTTTCTTCTGTGAATCTGAAACTGGATACCCTCCCTGTCTCCACCCTCCCTGTCTCCATCCTCCCTGTCCCCGCCCACTGGAAGTGCTCAGTGAACACCCTCGCGGCAGTTGTGTGTGACCTGCGCGCAGCTCCCCTTCCTCCTGGGACCCTGCATGTCCAGGAGCCCTCTGGTCCTCCTGCCCCGGTTCTGAGCATCTCCTACGGCTGCCCTGCTGTGCCTGTCCCCTCGTCCTCACAGGGCTAGCTGCTGGCCTCTCCTCTCACACTCACTGTCCTGCAGAGCGTTGGACACCAAGCAGCAGATCCTGGTGTCCCAGCTCTGCCTTCCAGAGCAGATGACTTCATTGTGATTCATAGCCATGCCTCCAGCTCCTGGTTCTGAGGTGTCTCCTAGGGAGATCAGAGGTGCTTCTGGTCAACTGTGCTGAACTGACGTGTCATCGTCCCCAAGCCTGCCCCTCCTCCTTGGCACACCACCCTCCTCCCCAAGCTGAGACCTGTGCGTCATCCTGGGCACTTTCCACCCTTGTCTAAAACGTCCCATCTGTGCCCGGTCTTGGGGAGGTAACCCCTTAACACTGGCTTTGGGGACTTAGCCATCCCCATATCACTTCCCAAGTGCTGCCACCTGCAACGCTTCCCTCACCGTGGCGCACCAGCTTCTTCACAATCCCCTCTGCTCTGGCTTCCTCCATTCCACCTGTTCTCCACACTGTAGCCAGGGTGGTGATGGCCAACTGTGTCCACCTGACCATGTGGCCGTCCACCCACAATACCAGGGGCCCTTGGGTACCTCAGTGAGGCCCCCACAACTCTCCCTCTCGCCTTCTGCCTCTTCCCTCCACGTTATCTGACTCCAGCTCATGGTCACTTGTCCCTTGCCCATGCTGTGGTCCCCACCTGGAATGCTCTTATTCTCTAATCCCAGGTGGTCCTTCAGGATCAAGGGGAGGGGCAGCTCTTCTGGGAATCTTCCCTGACCTGCTGGCTGAGCCAGGTGCCTCCCAGCCTGTGGGCACCTCCATGGTGAAAGCTGTGTCTCACACATCTCTGCACCTTCAGGACCCCTGGAGCTACTCAAAAAAATAATGTGATCACAGTGAACATTTATCGAATGCCTACTATACGCATCTGCATGCATTTTCTCATATTTATCCTTCAGAAGAGCAAATAAGAATAGGTGCTTTTGTTATTACTGTTTTGCCCATGAGGGAACGGAAGCACAGAGTGACTAAGTCACTTGCTTGAGGTCACACAGCTTATTAGCAATCACAGAACTAAAATGAGAACCAAAGCTCTGACTCCATCAATTGTCCTGTAATGGAAGCTGATACTTTGTTTCCTGTTTCCCTTACCACTTAGCAACTTAGTGACCCATGCCAACAAATATCATCCATAACATGGTTTTTACAGACTCATAGCATTCCATCATATTGAGGCCTCGTAATTTGCTTAACTGATCCTGTTATTTGTATGTGTCCAATTGTCTGCTTTATATTTTTCAAATGGTTAACCAATTATCCCAACTCTATGTATTAAATAATTTATGTTTTTTTCTCACTGATTTGAAATGTCACCTTCATCATGTAATAGTTATATATACCTGAGTTATTTCCTTACCTGGGCTCATTTGTTTAATTGTGCCAATCTGTGCTGCTTTGAATCGCTATGTATTTAGAATGCATTTTGATTCATTCATTTGCTCACTAACTCACTCATTTAACAAATACATAGAAACTAAGATGTGACCGAGGATGACAGAGCAGCGAGCACATCCCTTCTTGCAACCTGCATTTTAGTATCTGATCTTAGAAGTTTCTCGTGCCCTGATCAATTTCACTTATTAAGACGTTCTTAGGCATTCTTATCTATTTATAACTCCCAATGGACTAATGTTGCAGGTAAGAAAACACACTTGGGATTTAATTGGAACTGAATTAAATGTATGGATTAATCTTAACAGAATTGACCATTTTTAATCTTCTTTTCCATGAACACAGCAGGTATTTCCATAGAGTCAATTCTTATTTTATGTTAAGTTTGGCCTCATACATTTATGACCAAGTTTGTTGTTAGTTATTTTCCACCTTTGTTGTTATTGTGAATGTCATCTTTTCCCCATCATATATTCTAGATGATTAATGCTAGTACATAGGAGATGCATTGATTTTTGCATATTTCTTTTAGGTCAGCATCTTACTGAATTTCCTGATTAATTGTAATAGCTCCTAGTTGCTCTCTTAGATATCCCAGCTAAATAATCATATAATGTGTGATATTTCCCCCTTTCTTTCTTGTGATTTTATTACTTGTTTATTATTCTTTTCTTATTGCACTGACCAGTGCAAGATCTCTGAGGCATGAGGGTAAATATTTAACAAGCAGTTCCCCAGGGAAATAACCCTGATCAGTAGCATTTGCCAATGACTATGGTGTAAACACCCCCACCACAGCTGATTTCAAGATACTAACATGATGCTTGTGGATGTGGAGTTAGGAAGAGGTGCACGTCCTAGACCAGGAGATGGATGGTATGTGGAAGAAAAAAACCCCACACCTGGCAAGTCAAGATGGATGTGAGCATATCAATGGTTCTGAGAAATCCCGCAACATTCCTCCCAAATATATTTGTCCCATGGGGAATGTGCAGAGTGCTGAACATTGCAAAGGAAGCCCTGCTTCCCATCAGGCCCAGCAGCCTTCTCCGCATTTCCCCAGCCTGCTCTCTGGCCTGTTCCCAGCTCCTGCCAACCATCTCTACCCTCCTCAAGTCTCCTCCCTCTTCTTCCTCTCCTTCCCCTTAACTGGTGATGTCACTGTCCTTCCCATCCAACCTACCCACTCACCTCCCTCTGCCGGCCTCTGCCTCCTTCTGTCCTGGGAAGTGGAGGAGTGGAGACTTTCTCCTGCCCACACTGACCCCATGCCAGCTCCCACCAGGGCCTCTGGGACCACGGTCTGCCGACCAGCTGCCTCCCTCCTGGAGCCTCCTTGCCCCAGTCTCTCCAGTCCCAAGCAACCAAAAGCAGTTCCTCCTCCTATTCCATCTGTCTCTCCCCTGTGGCCCTCAGGACCAGTATTCCCAAAAGCATCATCCGCAGACTCTCTCCTCCCTTTGATCCCTGCCCACTGCGATCTGGCTCCTCCCAGCTCTTCACAGAGACATCGTCCAGTGTGATCACCAAGCACTGCTCATACCATGTCCAACAGGTGCCCCGTGGTCCTTTTCTCCCCGACCTCGAGGTGACTGACTCCACTCAGCTCCCTCCACTATGAGACCCTGTCCTGCCTTGGGGACGGCACATGCCAGGTGCTCTCCCACCTTCCCTGCTACTCTGGCTTCTGGCTTCCCTGCTGCTCTGGCTTCTGGCTTCCTCCCCCGTCCTGTCAGTGGCTCGGGATGTGCCCTGGTCTCCCCGCCTGGGAACTCCACACCCTCCACTCCCAGGCCTCTGTGAGCCCAGCAAGGGGATTTACAGGTGGCCCTCGGTGCACCTCTGGGGATAAGCACTTGTGAAAATGACAATGCCAACGCTCTGGGATTGCCACCAAGGTCAACAGTGATGCCATGATGGTTCTGGGACCAAGTGGGACCCCTGCTTCTCTCATGGCATCAGCCTTGAGACAATGGGCAGGTAGGAGAAGGTTCTTTGGGGTGTGAACCGAGGAGGAGCTGTTCAGTTTTTCTCTAACTCACCCTTATCCTTGCTGACACAGGCCATGTTTTAGGGGGACCTTCTCCCACCACATCAGTGACAGCAGCCAAGAGGGCAGGGGTACAGAGCAGGAGCTGTGGAGGGGGTGCCAGTGGTGGGAGCCATGCCAGGGATCCCACTGCAGAGGGCAGGGGGCTCCAGACAAAAAGGATCTCATTTCTGGTGGCTGTGGACACCCTCTTCCTGCACGTTAGTGTCCCTGTATGAAGACACTTGCACCCTCGCCCCGTATCCATTTGGGGACACAGGCACCCCACACCCCAAAAGAACTTGGCCTGTGCTTACTGGTTTGGATCATTATTCCTGGCCTCTAGAAAAGGCTGCGGAAAAGGGGCCCCAGTGGTGGTGCACACCTGTAATCCCAGCACTTAGGGAGGCTGAGACAGGAGAATCGCGAGTTCAAAGCCAGTCTCAGCAACGGCGAGGCGCTAAGCAACTCAGTGAGACCCTGTCTCTACATAAAACACAGAATAGGGCTGGGGATGTGGCTCAGTGGCCGACTGCCCCTGAAGAAAGAAAGAAAGGAAAAAAAAGAAGAAAGAAAAGGGGCCCCACAAAGCGACCGCAAGAGGTCCTCCGCAGGACGCGAGCCCCTCCCTGCAGAGTGGGAACTCGGTGCTCCCGTTCCTCTGTCACCAAGGCCTATATTAAGAACATTAAATGTCAGCGCAGACGTTTTAACCGCTAATGCACGGGTGAAAGACAGGTGGGGCGCAGGTGTGTTGGAGGGAAGAGAGAAGTCAGGAGGTAGAAAAAGCAAGGAGGAGGCAGAGGGGGTGGGGAGCGAGAAAAGCCACGTGAAATTAATTAGGACCCGCAGGAGGAAGTGGGAAGAGGGAGTGGGCAGGACCAGTCAATGGGACAGTCACTGTGGTGACAACCCGGGAAGGGTACAGGGCCTGGGGGCAGCTTGAGCTCCCTGAGGGTCGGGAGGAGACTGTTTCAAAGCCCTGCAAAGCTTTCCACTTGAAGAGTGGATGGGGTGAGTGCAGAGCCCCCCAGAACGCAGACTGTCTGCACCATGCTGTCAAAGCAAGGCCTGTTGCTAAGGGAACCGCCTGGGAAGAGCCGGTGGAAATGAAATCACCCCACCTCCCTGCAGCTGGGGATGCGGGAGGGGCCTGGGGCTTCACCCGCGTCTGCTGGGCTCCCTCTCTGACAGACTTTGGTGCCTGAAGGGCTGAGACCCGCCTTCTCTGTGGTACCCACCTCAGGCCACTCAGCAGGAAGGGGCCCAGCTGGGGACAGTCACAAACAAGGGGGACCACGGAAAGTTTGCTAAGGGTCCCTGGAGTGCAGGAGCTTGGAAGAGGACGGTCAAGTCCACCGGTGCAAGGAGGATCTGGCGCAAAGGAACCCCAGCCCCCCACCCACAGGAGCATGTTTGGGACTCCACCTTGAGGGGTACAGTGACTCAGAAGGGACTTTCCATTAAGCAGAGCAGACCAACTCTAAGGTAATGTGAGAACTGAAGCCATTTGGCTAATCAAGAAGGGCTCATAGGTTTGGATGCGTCTGGCGTGGTTCCCAGCCCTGGCTGCCAGGAAGATCACCCAGGGATTTTGAAACACTCTGAGGCCCAGCCCGCTCCGCCCGCCGCTCCCCGGGAGTCTGAGGTTGGCGGGCTGAGGCCTGGGCGCCTGGGCGCCGGTGCTCTGGAATATGACGCTCACAGACCTCCAAGGTCAAGAACCACCAGGATGTGAAGATCTACCCACGTGTTTTATGGCTCTACTAAAAGTTTTATAGACAGAAAAACAAAGGATTGTTCAGTCTCGGGTGGTGGCCATGGGGGATGTCACACTCCTATCTGGGCCAGGGGGACCCATTCATTGGAGGGGGCCATATGAAGAGAGGAAGGGGCCAGCATTGGGGCTGAACAGAGTGAGGTCAAGGCCCTCCTCTCTGCCTTTCACTCCTGGGGTGACCTTGGGCCTACTGTTCACCTTCCCAGAGCCTCAGTGTCTATCCGAAAATGGGGCCTCCGCACAGCGGGTGGGGTCCTGGGAGGGGGAAGGCGAGCCTACTCGTGGCATGTAATTAGGACTCCTTAAATAGTCGTGATGCCGTGACCTTGAGTTCATACTCCTCAGAGGAGGAGCCTGGTTCCTGCCAATCTGTGCCAGCTCTGAACGCAGCAGTGTGTCTCCTGTGCCTCTTGGGGACGCAGTAGACACCCGGGGCGGCGCCCGGGCACGCCCAGGGGTCAGTCTGTGCGCAGGGGTCTGCTCAGAGCAGACCAGGCCCCGCCCCCAGGAGCTTCCAGTTTGGGGGTGGGGAGAAAACCACGTTTGATACAGGCTGGCAGCAGCAGGGACCCCAGCTCCTGCCTGCCCCTGGGGCGCACTGGCCCAGGCCCTCCTGGCTATAACACTCCACCCCTGAGCTTCTGCTCCTGGAAATGTACTTTGGTGACATCGTGTGACAATGGATGAGCACACCTCTGGACTCAGCCCCCACGGCCGTCATGGTCTCAGCCATGGGCATCTTCTCGCCAGCAAGCCTGCATGTAGGGGACTCTCTCAGCCTGCCTTGCAGCTCAGAGAGAGGCACAGAGCTTGAGTCACCTGCCTAAGGTCCACCACTGTCCAGTGCGCAGCCAGGATGTCCTCCAGTGTCATGACCACAACCCCCAACCCCCATCAATTCACATTGTAATTGCCCTCCCCAGCTCCTAATCGCTTCCCTGGGGAAGAGGCCAAAGCTGGAAGCCACTGAGTGCTCCAGCTGAGACCATGAGGGCCCTCCTGCCAGGCACAGCCATCACCAAGCTAGAGCCTAGGCACCCCCACTGGGGTGGAGCAGAGCTAGAGGTTCATACAAAGCCCTAGACACTTGCTCTCCATGTCTAGAAGCAGCAGGGCCATCTCAGTCACATGTCCAAGCCTGGAAGTCCCAGTGACCCTCTCGTCTACTCATAACACAGATGCAGACCCTGAGGCCACAGTTCCCAGCCCAAGGAACTTGGGACTTGGACTTGGAAGCAGAGGCCCAAGGAAGTGAAGAAATTTCCCCAAGGGTATGGTAGGATCAGCACCCAGCTCTCCTGGTTGCAGACCCTGGAGACAAGTGTGCCCTGCTACTCAGATGAGAGGCTGCAGATGTTGGCTGGGACATGGTCTGAGAAATGCTGCCATTGAGAAGGTCCCGGTTGGGGGCCCTGTGACCCTGGGCCTAATCAGGGAAAGACCCAGGCCCTAGGCAGAGGGTTTGGCGAGCAAGCTGTCAGGCAGAGTGGAACCCCACTCGCGCATGGACCACTTACTGTCTAGGGACTCATCACTTTGTGCGTCTGAGCATCGATTTCTTGATCTATAAAATGGGAAGTGACCATACCCACCTCCTAGGAGTGTGCTGAGGATACAGGGAGATGATGGGCAAATCAAGTGTTGGTCAGAGAACATGGCAGGATGCACGGCACCATGGTCAGCATCAAGGAATCTAATGGGAGAGATGGCACTGTGCAGAGTGGGCAGGGGAAGCCCAGAGTCTGAGGGTGACGTGTCCCTATCTTCGTCATGCCATAGCTCCAAACAATGGGAGCAGCAACTGGGGCCCCCAGGTCCGTTTCTGCAGGGCAGGCTTCAGTGTGGGCTTGGGGGACAGAGGCAGAAAACCCAAGGCTCTGTCCCCAGCTCGTTGGACTCGTGTAGATAGCTGCATCAGTTAGCCACAGCTGTGTAACAAACTGCTCGAGAACTCAGCTTCAGTCTCTTAAAACAGTGTTTCTTTGTTGGATTTCTGTCAGTCAGTTGGGGGGTTCTTCTGGTCTCAGCTGGGGTCCCTCATGCATTTCTGGCCAGTCGAGCACTGGCCAGACAGCTCAGCTTCTCTACTCTTGCATGTGTCTGGGGACTGGATGGGTCAGCCAAGCTCTCCTCCAGTGGTGCCTCTGCCCCTGAGGCCAGCCTGAGCTTGTTCACACAGCAGAACACCCACAGAGAGAGAGGAGGAGAGAGAGATGGAGCACAAAAGCGTGGGAAGCTTGGAACCAGCATACAACTCTTCTGTCAAATTCTATTGTCCAAAGCAGGTCTTAGGCCAGCCCAGATTCGAGGGAGAGGAACTAGGCCTTCCACTCTTGGGCTACCGGGAGAGGTGGTGAATTTCAGCCATTTCTGCCATTTCTACCGCAGTGTTAATGAAGAACATGGGCCGGGCATCTAATTCTGACCGTGTGCCTTCTGTGTGACCTCAGGTAGGTTACCTCTCCTCTCTGAGTCTCAATTATCTCATCTAAAAACTGGTCAAAACAATTTCTCCTAAGAGTTTTGCAAGGATTGGGAGAAATCAGGCATTTGTAGTTCCGAGGACTTTGCCTGGGGCTTAGCAGTGCAGGTTCCTTCCCTTCCTGGGAGACAGGGAACAGGGTCTGCCTGGGCGGTGGGCGAGGATCTGACTGCTCCCCACTGTGCAGGAAAGGCTGGGACCCAGCTGGGGGTCTGTTCCTCCCCCACCCTTCATCTGGCCCCCTCCGGAGGCCTCCTGCCGAGGACTCCCAGCACCCAGAGACTTAAGGATAGTTAAGTAGCAAACTATGTGTTCATAATAAAATTTGCCTGCTTCTCAGACATCCAATTTGCTTACCATCCAAAGAGAAGAATTGGGTGCCTGCTTCCGAAATTGTTTTAATCTCTGCCACAGAATGCTTCTGGCAGGGTTCTTCAACTGGAAAATAGGAAATGAGTTAGAAACAATGGAGGGACGTGAATAATCTCACTTAAGATGTTTGATCTTGAGATGAGATGAAGTTGAAATCGATTTCCCAGTTCACAGCCAGACAGCAGAGGGTGGGAGGAGAGCGGGCTTGCAGGTGGGGTTGTCCCAGCCTCCCTGGCCCCAGCTCTGGCCAGGATGAGAGCCCTCCATCTGCCTGGCCCAGGGAACTCCCTCGGGTCCCTGCAAAGCTCCGGCAAACTACACAGTGAGTGGAAGAGAGGCCCAAAAGGGAATATATCCCAAGCACTTTGGTTCTTCCATACACTAATATTCATGGTTGGCAGAACCAACCCAGGCATTAACTATGCACCTACTATGTGCTATGAGTGGTCCTAGTCACCAGACCTCCAGATCTGAATTAAATATACTCCCTGTCCTTAAGGAGCTCACGTGGATTACCCGGGGCCAGGAAGGGGAAGTAGGAGGTGATGTCTGTGTAGGACCTACTATGTGCAGGATAAGGATGCTGCATCCATCACCCACTTCATCTTCAAAAGATCTGTGATTCCAGGATTCTCCTTCCCTCTTTGCAGGTGGGAAATGGGCTCAGAGATTAGAGTACCTGACTCATCCCAGGATGGGGTCCAAAAGCAACTGCAGTCTGTGCCCACTGCACCTGGGGGCATGCCACCAAGGCAGGGGGCAGGAAGGTGCCAACAGCATGGAATGGGGCGTGAGGATGAGCAGGCTGTCTGCACCCTAGGAAGGTGGTTTCTCTGCTGCCCCCACCCAGCCCATCGTGGAGGAGCCTGGCCTGCAGTCTGAAGAGGGACACTCTCTCAAAGCCACAGTGGGCAGCAAGGTGCCCCCAATCTTCCCACTCACGCTCACGCACCCGATGCATCCCCAAGCAAGCAGCTTGGGACAGCCGTGCACATTTCACGTAGCACACGCGCTCCCTGGGGTACACGTGCTCACGGTGTCTAAGAACTGTGAACTCCTTGGTGTGAATCTGGCTCAGTCCATGTCTCCAACACAGTTCCTGCTTCATAATGGGTCCCCTTTCAGTAACGATGACATTGAACTCCATCCCCACACGTGAGCACACGTAGACACGGCACACGTGATGGCTCCCGGGCATGGCAGCTGGTGCTGGGAGACAGGTGATTCTGTTTCTGCAGCCCCCATACAAAAGGTTGGACCTTCCAGGTGGGGGAGGGATGGCCTAGGTGGAAACTGGAAGGTAGGCTGGGTCTTGGGGGATTCCTGGCTTTGCCTCTGCTTCTCCATCCAGGCTGGACTTGAGGACCCAGCTCATGCAGAGGTCTCTGTTCAGCTTTCCTGCCCTCAAGTCCCCACAGGGTGACCCTAACCCCCCCATAACAGCCTCCACCAGGGCCTGGCCTCTCAGGGTCCTAGGTTGGGGGTTTAATGCATTATTGATTTTCCCAAGAAGGAAAAGTGCTTCAGCCGTGGGTCCAGGTAGCTTATTTTGTGCGTCGATGACATTCAGGTACTAGTGAAAAATTATACCAATTATTAAATCAGCCATTATTACTTCAAAGTGCAATCAGTTGTCACAGCGGAGAGAGCTAGCACGGCGCGTCATTAGTCGGGCTGTGTGCACCGGGAAAGTGCTGAGAGGGGAGACTTTAACCAAAGGGCAAATGCATGAAATTTACTTAGAAATAGCGATTTATCACCCCTGGGTTTCCTACTGCTCAAATCCAGGCAGACACTTGGCTGGCAGGAGACAGGCTCCCGGCCGCCCCTGCCTCCTGCAGCTCCCACCCTGACAGGAAATGAAAAATTGAGAAGTCATTGTAACAGCTTAAAGATGCATTATCCTTTTTGATGTGCAATTTGAGCTTCATATCCAAAGGCAGATGAAATCCCCAGCACCCACGCCGCAGGGCCGGGCGGAGCTGGGAGAAGCACCTTTCCCAGCATCAGGGAGCTGGGAGGAACAGCTCCACCTGGCCTGGCAATGCCTGCGGGCACCACCAGGGCCACAGGGAGGCTGGGGTGGGCACTGTACCAGGAAGGATGGGCCTGTCAGGGCATTTCAGAGACCTGGCCAACCTTCCAGGGCCTGGTCACAGGGTGGTGGCAGCCTGTGGAAACCAGGCAGCTGTGCCTGCATCCAAGGGGCGTCTGTGACAGAAGCCCTTAGACCCAGTCACCTAATGGGCTGTTCCATGGCCTTAAAACCAACACCATTGTTTGTCAAGCGGAGGACACAGTCAAGTCCACACTGTGTACATAAAAAGAGAGGCAGAGCCCGGGGCTGGGCTGGGCAGCACCGTCTGGACATGAACTCACCAGGTGGAGATTCTGTCCGGCTTGCTGCCCCTCCAGTGGTTATTGAGTGAATAGATGTTTCCTGCTTTCAAGAGGTGTGACCCTGGGCAAGACTTGTCACCTCTCGGGATCCTCACTTTATCTTCAGCACAAGAGCTCCTGTGGCTTGGGCTACAGCAAGGCCTGGATGAGATAAAGCGCACGCAGACTCCTGATGAGCAAGAAAGAAACAAGGGAGGCTATTTCTAATATTATTAATAGAAAAAACAGAAGAAGAGTGTATGTTCAGGGTGGTTATCTCCATGTGACAGAATTAAGAAAGATTCTAATTTATTTTCTTCTTGATTTTTTGTTGTTGTTATTGTTGTTAATTCTGATCTGGCTTTATAATCAGGGGAAAGCACTACAGTTACTTATAATAAATAAGAAAGTGCATCATCAAGTTCCTGAAAGGGGCAGATTCACCCAGGATGTCCGCCGCTGCTGCTGTGCCTGGAAATGCCCGCACCCCACTTCTGCATCCTGGGGAGAGTTTGTGCCCCAGGACTCAGAACTGCCCAGGGATGCAAGTGGCCCCCAGCTCTGTGTCCTCTGAAGGTTGGGGAGACCCCCAGCACACATGCATCCCAGCTCAGCCTCCTGCCAAGCAGGCCCGCAAAGCCAGCATACCGAGCCCGCACACTGAGCCTGTGACCTTTTTGAGGTGCACTGACACCAGCTGCAGGGAAGGGAGGCAAAATGTCCTGGGTCCCTTCACTGCCTTCCCAGGACACTGGCAACCCACGGACACAACAGACCCAAGCTAGACCTCCTTGCTTTTACTGTATCCACCTTCCTCGACCTTCCAGTCCCAACTGCGAGGCACTTGCCAGCTCTCAAAACAAAGCCACTAGACAGTGAGACTGGCCCATCTTCAAGGTGGGAAAGCCAAGGCCCCGAGATGGGGTTTGATCTGTAGCAAGCGTGTCAGGGTGAGGCAGGATTCACCCCAGCCTGCCCACCCCAACATGTGCCCTTTCCGTGACATCAGCTCCCGGGTAACAGATGGCAGGGAGAAGACAGAACTAATCAACTCCTCTATTGATTCCAGCTTCTCCATCGAGGAAATCGATCTTTCCATCAGAAAGGGGCGGGAAGACGTCATCAGAGGGGCTTGGAGACACAGCTCAGTGAGGGGCCTGACAGCGCGGCCATGTCTGAGCTTGGGTTGTCTGTTGGCCCATCTGGGTCATGGCCAGTGAGACCTGATGGGAGGGGCCGAGCTCAGAACTTACACATAGGTAGCACTGCAGAGGTACCCCAGAGGTGTGCTCTGAACCCAGTTTCCAACACATGGGTGTTGGAACAGGCCTTCTGGCCTGGATCATGTAGCCTGCCTGTTAGTCCATCCATCTGTCTACCCACTCACCCTCCCTTCCGCCTCCTCAGCCATCTAACTTTTTCTGAGTTCTTTCTCTGTGCCAAGCATTGTGCAAGATGTTAGGGGCCCAGCAGGACCTCAAGATGTCCACAATCCAGTCAGAGCAAAGGGACAGAGCTCAATTTATCCTGTTCCACATTTTAGTCAGTGAACTGACTGCCTAGCCAGGACCTGGCAACCGCTGAACTCCAGGACACAAGAGTCCAGTTTAAACTCCTCCTAGAAGTGGGTCCCTTCTCCTGTGGGAAGGCTCATCCACCTGTGCTGTTTCTTCCCTTAGAACAGAAGTTTGTTAAGGGCAGGGCTCGTGTCTGGGTCTCTCCCCTTTGCTCTGCAGTGCTTGACATGGATGGACAGATGGATGGATAAGTGGATGAGTGAGTGGGTGGGTGGGTGGATAAGTAGATAGGTAGGTGGATGGATGGATGGATGGATAGGTGGGTGAGTGGGTGGGTGGATGGATGGGTGGATGAATGGGTGGGTGGGTGGATGGGTAGAGAGGCAAGCAGCTGGATGGATGGATGGATAGGTGGATGGGTGGACGATGACAGCCTAAGATCTGAGGTCAAATGATCTAGTACTCAGTACTGTGTACATAGTGTTATGTCAGATTGCACTGGGAGTTTCCAGAACCATTTAGATACGTTCAGACCAAACAAGATTGGACCCAATGAGCATGGGATATTCATGCTGCAGAAATGACCGTTAATAAAAGTGATCAGACAGGGTGATTGATATGGATACCCCGCACAGCATCAGGCCCGTATTCGGGATGAGGTATGTCTTCTCAGTGTGCTACCCTGTGGGACCATGCTGGATTTGGTTCCACTTTAACATTCAAATCTTTGTCACATGAATGGGCTTCCCAGACTCACCCCAGTGCTACCCTTCTGAACCTGTTAGCAGAGGACAGCAGATTCAAGGGGCCCGCTCATTTACGGAGCAGTTACTGCGTGCTCCAAGCCCCGCTCACCGCTCGGCGGCAACGTCCTTGCCTTCTTTCATCTGGGCGCTGGGGAGCTGTGTTGGCGGAGCACTGCCGTGTGCTCGGCCTGGTGCTGAGGATGGGACATGGCACCGAGCGGGGCCGCCTTCCTTCCCACACTGGTAATGCCACAGTTCTGCCAAAGTCTGCAGCTTTTGCTAGGTTACTTGGTGCGGGGAGCTCAATTCCCCAAGAGATGGGGCGGGGTCTCGCTGGGGCGGGGCGTGGTCAAGGCTGAGGCCAGTGAAGCATCTGATTTAAGAAAAGGATCATTTTCAAGGGATGCGAGTCTCTGAGCAGAGGCTTCGGCCCCTTGCTCCCTGACCCTAGCCCTGCTCTGCACTCTGGGTTGGGCAGTGTGGCTCTGGAGGCAGGAACCGGCTCCCCCAGGACAACCCAGGGTGTGGGGCCAGCCCTGGGAGGGGTGTGGTCTGGCTGCAGGGTGCGGGGAGATGAGCCGGCTCAGGGGAGGGGTGAGGGGTGAGATGAGGGGGCGATCCCTTATGCATTAAATAGATACAAATCCCTCTGTCACTCAGCAGCAAAAACTATTACTCATAATAATGAAAGACCAACCAGGTCCTTGTCAGGATGGAAGGACATTTCTCATGGGCTCGCTGGCACTGGCACATCTGATATCTGCTCCCACCTTCCAGCCCAGAACAGACCATGCCAACCCTCCCCCATCTTGGCATGGGCTGTAGAGGGAGGTCCAGGGCTTGCAGAGGCTGGAAGGCAGGAAGGAAAGGGCCAGCCTGACTCCCTGAGGCCCAGAGGGGAAGGCCCCAGCAGGCCCCTGGGACCCGGGACGGGGCTCCCAATTACAACCTCAATCAGGCCTTGGAAGCTGCACTGCGAACTGAGGGCCAGAGCAGGCGATTGCCTCTGGCACACGGAAAACTCCAGATCTATAACTTCCTGGAACATAATTAGCTGCTAACTTCAAAGATGCATTGGGGTTTGTGTAATAGGCACCAGGGCCGCTCAAGGACCGCGGAAACCGGGAGAAAAATGGGGCCGTCGGGCTTGGAAATGGAACAAGACAAAGGGCTTTTAGTACAAGGGTTTCCTGCAACTGAGAAACGGATCCTGAGAAAAATAATAACTCCCTTTATGAAGGGCTTCCCGGGTGCCAAGCATGCTGCTAAGCGCTTCACCTCTCAGCTCTTTGAGGGTCACAATATGTCCACGAGGTAGATGTGATTATGGGAAATGGCAAGTGACTGCCCAGACTCACAGTCAGAGCCTGGATTTGAACACATCCCAGTCTGACTTTTCAATCAGCACTCCGCCCTACGTCCTCCACTGCTCAGGTGTCTCTCCCCTTCCAGGACAGGTGGGTTTGGGGAACAAATACTTGAAAGTGACCTCCTCCCTCTTTCCCAGAAACTCATTCAGCCCATTCTGATGGACAGAAAGGGACACCAAAAGCAAAGATACCATCAGATTTGCATCCCCTGGGGCATCTGCCAAGAGGGCTGTATTAGTCAGGCTAAATTGTTCTTGCTGCTGTAACAAATAAATTCCTAAACCTCAAGAGCTTAATGCATAGAGGTGGTTTTCTCACTCAGGTGAAGGGAAAGGGTAGGGCAGGGCTGGGCTCTCAGGTTGTCATGGGGCACAAAGCAGAGGTGTAGCTTATGTGTATGGCACTGGAAACAAAGAGATCTGTCACCTGCCTGACAGCAGTCCTTTCCTTTGTTCTTCCCATATTTTTAGTGGTACATTATAACTGTATATAATTAATAGCTACATATTCGTACATGCACGAGCTCTAACATGGTCAACCTCATTCCCCAGTATTTCCCTCTTTCCTCCCTTCCTCCCTCCTCCTGGTGCCTTTCCTCTACTCTGCTGATGTCCCTTCTATTTTCGTGATATCCTGCCACCTTTTCTTTCCCCTTTTTTCTCTCCAGTTCCATATATGAGGGAAACACGTGACCCTTGACTTTCTGCATCTGACTTATTTCACTTAGCATGTTGTGCTCCGGTTCCCTCCAGCAAAGGACATCATTTCATTCTTCTTTATGGATGAATAGAATTCCCTTGTGTGTACACACCACATTTTCTTTATCCCTTCATCCATTGATAGACACCTTGGCTGGTTTCGTAGTTTGGCTGTTGTAATCATACTGCTGTAAACATGGGTGTGCATGTACCACTGCTCTATGCTGACATTATTTCTTTAGGATAAATGTCAAGGAGTGGCATAGCTGGGTCATATGGCAGTTCCCTGCCTAGTCCTTTGAGGAGCATCCATACTGATTTCCATAGTGGTTGTACTAATAGCAGCATGAAAGGGTTCCTTTTTCTCTACATGCTCTCCAGCATTTTTTTGTTTTTTGTATTCTTGATGGCTGGCGTTTGGACTGGAGCGATCTGAGATCTCAGTGTAGTTTTGATTTGCATTTCCCTAATTGCAAAGAGATTGAACATTTTTCATTTATTTGCTGCTCATTTATTTCTTCTTCTGAGAAGTCTCTATTTAGTTCATTTACTCATTTATTAATTGGGTTACTTGGGGTTTTGGTGGTAAGCTTTTGAGTTCTTTATATATTCTGGATATTAATCTTCTGTCAGAAGAGTAGCTAACAAAGGTTTCCTCCCATTCTGCAGGTTCTCTCTTCACATTCTCGCTTCCTCTGCTATGCAGAAGCTTTTTAATTCTATGCCATTTATTTATTAATTCTTGGTATTATTTCCTGAGCATTGCGAGTGCCATTGAGAAAGTCGTTGCCTACACCTATATGTCAGAGTGTTGACCCTACATTTTCTTCTAGGAGTTGCATAGTTTCTGGTCTGATTCTTAGGTCTTTGATCCATTTTGAGTTGATTTTTGTGCAAGGTGAGAGACAGGGTCTAGTCTCATTCTTCTAAATGGATATTCAGCTTTCCCAGCACTGTTTGTTTAAAAGGCTGTCTTTTCTCCAACCTATGTTTTTTGGCACCTTTGTTAAGGATTGGATGACTGTAGAGGTATGGCTTTGTCTCTGTGTCTTCTGTTCTGTACCATTGGTGTATGTGTCTGGTTTTGTTCCAGGACAAAAGTTTTTATTACTGTAGCTCTGTAGTATAATTTGAATTCAGGGATTGTGATGACTGCAGCGTTGCTTTTTTGGCTTAGGATTGCTTTGGCTATTCTGGATCTCTTATTCTTCCAAATGAATTTTAGGACTGTTCTTTCTAGTTCTGTGTAAAATGTCATTGGTATTTTATTGCATTGAATCCCTACTTTGCTTTTGGTAGTATGGCCATTTTAACAACATTAACTCTGCCTATCCATGAACATTGGAGGTCTTTCCATTTTCCAGTGTCCAACTCAATTTCTTTCTTCAGTTTTCTATGGTTTTCATGGTAGAGGTCTGTCACCTCCTTGGCTAGATTTACTCCTCGGGTTGGTGTGTTGAAGCTATTGTCAATAGGATTGTTTTTCTCATTTTTTTCTCAGCAGATTCATTAATGGTGTGTAGGAAAGCTATTGATTTTCGTATGTTGATTTTGTATGTTGGATAGCAGCCCTTTCAATGTAGGACATGAGTGACAAGCTGGTTTGGGTGAGTTATTGGTTGGCAGATGTGTGTGCCTCATCCACACACCTGAGAATTTACCTCCCCAGCTGAAGGCTGCCTACTGCCTGCTGTACCTGCACCCCTCTGCCTGGGGGCTTCCTTCTGCCTGTATAATTATACTTGGCCCAAGTAAGTCAAAGGTCCAGAGATTTCGAGGCTCTAGAAGCAGGCTCTGGACTGATGATAGCCAGGCATCAATGGCTAAATCCCACCCCCCACTGTCCTGGTCTTACACTGGGTTAGTGGGGGGCATATTCTGCCATATCCCTGAAGCTCTGGACAGTTGTGCTCCAGCTGCCCACCAGGGGAACCTGCAGGACAACTCACCCTCAGCTGCCCTCCCTCCCCACTCTCTTCCTGGCATTTCCTGGGGTCACATTCCACTTCCTGGAATCCCAAGTCACAGTAGACTCCTCGATCTGAAGTTCTCCCAGGTTCTGCTTGTGGAAGAACTCAGACCAAGAGAGCAGACCAGTGCTCAGCAGGTCCTGTGACTGGTGAGCTGTTCTCAGTGCTTCCCTGGTGGGAGGACTCTCCATGGCTGGTGATCCACCAGGCCAAGGAAACTCACCTGTGTCCCCTGCAAACCAACAAGGTGCCCCAAAGATGATGTAAAAGTGCAGATTTTCCCGATCTGTTTTCCCACTTCCCTCTCTGGGCCCAAATATTGGGGTTTGGACCTTCCTGCCCAGGAACATCTGCTCTGCAGAGCAGCAGGGACTCCCCTCCACCCCGCCACCTCCATGGAGGAAGAGGTTCTAAGTTAGGTTTCTCATAAACTGTTCTCAGATGGAGGAAAAGCAGCTGTTGCTGAAGCCACGTCAATCTGAGCGGTAAAAGGTTTGGGCAAAAACATATTTTATTGTTCTTGTTGTCAGAAACATAAAGATTTAAGGGGCATGTGACTTGGTAATTGCTGTGGACTTTTTTTTTCCTTGACAATAAACATAAAACTTAAAACTGTATTAAAATCATTTGACAATTTTTATGCTCAAAGAGCCTGGAATGAATAATGGGTTTTTTTGCATCTAAAATGCACTCTCTCGTCAACCTATAAAACTGTCAGAAATAAATTCATCAAAAGCCGATTATATAATTAAAAGTCGCTATTTGTGTCTGCCCGGTTGGGATTGGAGTTGCTTGTTTGCCTTCCTCTCTCTCTCTCCCTCTCTCCTTCTCTCTCTCTCTTTCAATCTTTTAATTTTTTAAAGTTCCACATGAAGGCACCCGTAAGCTGGTAGACTTTATCCAGGAGAGATGACAAAATTAGGGCACCACTCACCAAAGCTCCAGGTATCCCCCAGCCAGTCTCCTGACCCCAGCAGGTGACATGGCCCCTTCTAACCAGTGCATTTTGGGGTGAGCCCTGGAGGGGTGTATCCCAAACCAGGGGAGTGCTCCTTCTCTTGACCTTGTGCGTGCAACAGAAGGTGTTACAGAAGGTTCTGGAGACCACCCATCTCCCTCTCTCAGCTCCTTCTGAGCACCCGGGGGGCTACAGCCTGTGGTGAGGGGAGACTCTGTGACCTGCTCTGCCAGTGGACTGGGAGCATAAATGGCATGTGCCACTTCTGGGTCAGAGCATTTGAGCACTAGTCTCAAACACTCCTGTGCTCTCTTGTGCTCCGTGGCCACTCCAGTGTGTGCCCAACAGCTGCAGCTCCAGCCGCCTAACCTCCCGCAGGCTGGATCTCGGAGTCATGGCCTAGAGAATTACCAAGATCAACAACAAGCTTCACACCCTAAGTCACTGAAATTCAGAGGCGGTTTTGTTACCTCAGCATAACTGAGCTGGCCCTGACTGTTTTCAAACATGGGTATTATTATTGTTATTATTATTTATTATTATTATTCAGGTGCAGTGAGGCCAACAGATCAGGACGCAATTACCAGATTACCCTCAGAAAGGTAGCTTGTTACACTCACAGATCCCAAGAGGAGGGGACACATCAGGCCTTGGCACCAGAGTCAGTGAGGAAGTGGAGGGGGTGAGGGGAGACAAAAGACCAAAGGAGACCACAGGGTAAGTGGAGAGGGCGACTCTGAGAGAGCAAGAGGAGAGCTAGGCGAGGAGGGAAGTGCCACCTACTTCCATTTCTGAGCCCTTCCCATGAGCCAGGGGCTTCGCGTTCACCTCCCCATGAAGAGAGACCCTTAGTCCCATTACACACATAGGAAACTGAGGCCTGGCACGTGACAACTGTATGCCCAACGGAGCACAGCCAGTTTAGTCTCTCTGGGCCCAAAGTTTGTGCTTGGAAAGCAAAACCCAGCTCTTCTGGGTGAGGGGCACCTGTGGCCCACGTGAGCCAGCAAAGTGGGAAGGAGGGTGTTTATCTCAACGTGGGCTGAGCAGGACCAGAGGGGACCCTCTCTAACTTCAGAAGTCCCCAGGCACACTGCCTTCCCCTTCCATGATGGGATGTTTCTGTGAGCCTTTCTTATCACGCTAAAGAAGAATCTTTCTATTTTTATTTTGCCAAGAGAGGTTTTTCTACAAAATGAATGCAGAAAGTTATCAAATGCCTTTTTATCATCTGTGGCTTTTCCCTTTTGGCCTATTAATATGATGAATTATATTAATAGAGTTCCGAAAATAGAACTGTTCTTGCTTTCCAATAATATACCCTACCTGGTCATTGTGGAATATTCATTTAATATATTGCTAGATTCAATTTGCTAATCTTTTATTTAAGATGTTTGCATCTATATTTGTAAATGAGATTAGCCTGAAGCCTTCTTTTCAGTGCTATCTTTTGTCAGGTTTATTTAGTTTTGTAAATGAGTTGGAAGGGCTCCTAGTTCTAGAAATACTGTGGATCAGATACCCCCAAAAATCTTCCTACCACAAATACCTAGAAACACTCAATATGCTGTAATGAGCACTTGAGCTTACAGGAAAGTAGAAGGAATTTTCAGTGGCAAGAAATAAAGTGAGAACTGAAAACCAGAGAGGTGAGCACATGAACTGTCACTTAACTTCCAAGGAAAGGGAGAGAGGAAGTTCCACCATGTAGAGACAGGAGGCAGGGCTGTGGTCATGAGCTGGGGGAGAAGTTCCACAGCCTGGAGGTTGTGCTGTCAGTGAAGGGAAACCTTGGGGAAAAAATCTGTCTCTCGGTACAGGAAAGGAAGACAGGAAATAAGAGCATGGAAGAAACAGCCTTCAAGGAGAGAATGGTGGAGAACATTCTAAAATGGATTTAAAGTATTCACTACGCACTGATAAGTGCACAATTCACCAATCACTAGGGAAATGCAAAACAAAACCACAGTGAGGTAGAACTGTGCACCCATGAGGACAGCTACGGTCCAAAAGAAAGAGAAAGTAACAGGTAACCACAGAGACGGGGATGCTGGAACACTGTGCCCTGCTGGTGTAGCCACTGGGGAGACAAGATGGAGGTCACCCCCAAATTAAAAGTATTATTGCCCTTTCACCTAGTAATACCCCTTCTGGGGATATCCCCAGAGGATCTAGAAACAAAAGGAGATACTAGCACACTGTCTTGGTAACTTCATTGTTCACAATAGCCAAGAGGTAGAAGCATCCCAAGCGCTCGCACACAGATGAGCAGCCACACACACACACACACACACACACACACACACACACACGGGGTTGGGGGGGATTGTTCAACCTTAAAAAGAAAGAAAATTCTGAAACATGCTACGACCCATGTGTGAACATGGAGGACATTCTGCTAAGTGAAATCAGACGGTCCCCAAAAGAGCAGGCGCCATGATTTCACCTGTGAGGATCCTAGAGGAATCACCTCACTCTGACAGGATGGCCATGGTGGCTTCCAGAGGCGGAGGGGGAGGAGGAATGAGGGAGATGTTTAATGGGGACAGAGTTTCGGTTTTGCAAGATGAAAAGGATGGTGGTGATGGTGGTGGGGGGGGGGGCACAGCAGTGTGAATGCCGGGGGACCATATGCCCGAAAACAGGCAAGGTGACCAACTTGGTGATACACGTATTTTAGTACAACTTAAAACAACAGTACAAAATTTTAAGTATTCGCAACCCCAATGTGTCATGAGGAGCATAAAATAAAAATAAATCCACAACTTGACACACCATAATGAAATTGTAGGACGCTAAAGCCGAAGAGCAAAGAATTTTAGAAATAATAAGACAGAGAAGAAAGATCAATAGGAAATGGAAATTAGACTGACAGCAGATGTCTGGCAACAAAAGAAACCAGAAGACAATGGAATAATATTTTCAAAGTGATAAAGGAAACTGACTGTCAACTTAGAATCCTAAATGGTTGTCCCTTGGTATCTGCAGGGGCTGGTTCTAGGATCCCCTGTGAACAGCAACACCTGAGGATGCTCAAGTCTCTAATAAAATGGTGTAATATTTGCATATAACCTATGCACATCCTCCTGTGTACCTTAAATCATCTCTAGATTACTTATAATATCTAAGACAATGTAAATGGTATAGAAATAGTTGTTATACTGCATTGTTTGGGGGGAAGCGACAAGAAAAACATCTGCACGTGTTCAGTGTGGGCGCGACCATCATTGGCCTAACTACACAGTAGACAAGCAAGATGCAAAGTGAACAATGTTCAAACAAGAGCTGGAGAGACAGGCTCTGGAGAATGGAGGGAGGCTACGGCAGGCTGTGCCTACACATCACTTCATTCATGTGGAATCAGTGTAGTGGTTGGTGTGGGTCAAATTCAAATTTTACTTTTGGGAACTTTCTGGAACTTTTTGAAAAATATCTTCAATCTGATGAATTGAATCCACAGATGTGGAGCTTTGCAGCTGCGAAAGGCCAACTGTATAACTAAATGATGAATCAAGAATACAGAAGAAATAAAAGCAATTCTAGGTTTTCTTCATGAAGAACTATTGGAAGATATATTTCAGGTACAATGAAATTAAACACAGAAGGAAAGAACAATGGCATGTTAGCTTTCCATCACTATAACAAAATAACTGAGATAGTTCACTTATGAAGAGACAAAGTTTGTTTTCATTTAGTTTTGGAAGTTTCAGTCCAGGATTGTTCTCATTGCTTTTGGTCTGTGGTGAGGCAACATGGTGGTAAAAGGATCTGATGGAAGGAAAACGCTCAACACATGGCCAGGAAGCCCAGAGAGAAGAGGGGCTGGAGTCCCACAGTCTCCCTCAAGGGCACACTCCCAATGACCTAAAGCCCTCCCGCTAGGCCCCGCCTCTTAAAGTTTCCACCACCTCCCAATAGCATCACCTCTGGGGACCAAGCCTTTAACACAAAGGTCTTTCGGGGGCATTCAAGATTCACACTAGAGCAGATTGTGAACAAGAAATGTTAAAAAAAGATTTGGACTGTATAGATCAACAGTAATGATGGATTTTAGAAGTATAAAAATAAGACTAAAATACTGCAAATACATCATGTAAGCCTAGAAAGGCTATTTAGAGTTAAAGCTTTTGAAGAAGGAGGGTCATTAATATTGATTTGCCTTAATATTTGTTAAGTCAAGATTAATGCAGGGCTGGGGCTGCAGCTCGGTGGCAGAGAGCTTGTCTAGCATGTGTGAGGCACTGGGTTCGACTCTCAGCACCACATAAAATAAATAAAATAAAGGTATTGTGTCCATCTATGACCAAACCAAAAAAAATAAAAGAATTAATGCATACTAGAGTGATGTAGCCACATCAATGTTTATAGCAGCTCAATTCACAATAGCTAAACTATAGAACCAACCTACATGCCTTTCAACAGATGAACGGATAAAGAAACTGTAGTATATCTACACAATGGAATATTACTCAGCCTTAAAGAAAAATAAAATATAGCATTTGCCCGTAAATGGACAGAATTAGAGAATATTATTCTAAGCAAAATAAGCCAATCTCAAAAAACCAAAGGCTGAATGTTTTCTCTGAGATGTGGATGCTAATTCATAATAAGGGAGGCGTGGAGAATAGAGGTATTTTGGACTAGACAGAAGAGAGTGAAGGGAAGGGAGGGGGTGGGAATGATAGTAGAATGAATTGCATATATGATTACATGACTTACATAACTCTACATCGTGTACAACCAGATGAATGAGAAGTTATACTCCATTTATGTATGATGTGTCAAAATGCATTCCACTGTCAAGTGTAACTAATTAGAACAAAAATATTTTTAAAAGAATTAATGTTAAATTTTTTAAATACAGTTTTCTAGTATACACCATTCTCCAAAAAAACAATAACCAATGCCAGGGGATAAAATACATAAAATAGTCTGGAGAATCCTATAGTGCCAGAAAGTAAAGTAAGAAAGTGCTAGAACACACACACGCACACAACAGGGATATGTAAAGGGACACAGAAGGCGGCTGAATTAACTCTCAGTAGCCAAAATTGAAATAATCTGAGCAACAAAACAAACAAAAAGTAGTGGATTAACACCCAAAGTGTACCATGCCCGCAAGTCCATCCTGGCACAAATAAGTAATGGAATCGATAGGCAAATGGGGAGGAGAGACAAATCTCCCATGCAGGAAAATTCCAAACAATTTATGCTAATAATCTGCTCATGAGGAGGTGAAACTTAACTTCCCTCTCCTTAAATGTGCGCTGCATAGATTAACCTTCTTCTAAAATTAGAGAATGGAAAAGGGGAAAAGAAGTAATTTTACCAAGGAGCCAACAGTACCTCAGCCAGGGATCAGGGTCAACATCCGCAGGGTATTGTATGTACCCTCAATACCACATGATACAAAGATGCCACATTACCTCTGTGGTTACGTCCAAACCCACAAGCCCACTCTAAATGCGTTCCACGTGAGGGATGGTCTACAAAATGACTGACCAGTCAGGTTGGCCAAGAGCAAAAGGATAGAAAAGTTATACAAGACAAATAATAACCAAATAAAATTTGGGATGATCACATTAATGTAAGGGGGGAAAGTAAGTTAAAGCCATCTTATACTGCAGAATGTCAGTACAGAATGGTAAAAGGAAAGCCTCAACTGCAATACATAACAGCTGTATGCTATTATGATGTATGTACCTAAAATCATAGTTGCAAAAATATATAAAACAAAAATTTACCAGGTTATTTTTAAAAATGAAAAAATTCATCATCATACTGGAAAATTGTAAACAGATTTAATCAATAGTTTCCAGATCATGGTGACAAAGAATTGCTAAGAATATAGAGATGGTTTTTAAAGACAATTAACATACTTTGATAAAATAAGCAAACACAGAATCCTGCAGCCAACAACGATAGAAATCCCATTCTTTCAAGTGTCTGAGAAATGTTTGCAAGAATTGACAGATACACACTCATAAAGCAAATCTTGACAAATTCCAAAGGTTTGTTAGCATGCAGATAATTCTCTCTGACCACAATGCAATTAAATTAGCTTTAATAAAAAAGATAAGCAGCAAAACTGCAAGCTATAGCACATTTATAAATGATGCAGAAAGAATAATTGTGGATAATTCAAGTAGCACATGTAAAAACTTAGGGGATGCAGCTAATGTAAAATGCAGAAAGCAAAGGTTTTGATTTACATTAGAGAAGAAAAGAAATGGAAAGTGAATAAGCTACTCAAGAAATCAGGAAAAGAACAACAGAGAAATCCAAAGAAAGACAAATGAAGGAACAGAAAAAGAACATTAACTGAAATCCAAGGAGATATGAATCAAACACATAGTTTAGGTAATAAATAAGAACAGAAAACAATTAAACTTAAAAATCAAACAGTGATTAAAATCAACAAACCAAAAGCTGGCTAAGAAGAAGAGAAGACAAAAATAAATGATATTAGGAACTAATAAAGAAAGTAAATACATAGAAAGCAGTATTTTTAAAAATATTTTTTAGTTATACATGGACACAGTGTCTTTATTTCATTTATTTATTTTTATGTGGTGCTGAGGATTGAACCCAGTACCTCACATGCGCAAGGCAAGCACTCTGCCACTGAGCCACAACCTCAGCCCAGAAAGTATTATTTTTTAAGTATGGAAAGAAAGTTCTGAACAAATTTATACAAGTAAAATTGAAAATCTGGTTCAACGTCCACTTTCCTGAAAACATGTCATATCAAAACTGTCTCAGAAGAATTACAAACTCTGAGAAGACCTATAATCATTAAAGAATTGAATCATTAATGTAAAATCTAACCCCTCCTCTCCTCCTGCCACCAAAAAAACCCCCACCAGGTCTAGATGGTAAAAGTCTACTTCTACCATTCAATGAACATATAATCCCAATGGTACTAGTCAGGGTTCTCCAGAGAAACAGAACACATAGAATCTATCTACGTCTACGTCTACGTCTACATCTATATCTATATCTATCTTGAGAGAAAGAAATGGCTCATGCAATGCAATTATGGAGGCTGCCAAGTTCCAGTATCTACAGCTGTTAAGCTGGAGAGCCAGCAGAGCCAAAGGCCCAAGAACCAGGAGGTCCAATGGTTCTAGTCTGAATGCTAGTACTCTTGAGACCCAGAAAGAGCCAATGTTTCAGTTTGAGACCAAAGGCAGGAAAACACTGATGTTTCCACTCTCAGAGCAGCTCAAGCAGGAGATGTTTCTTCTTACTTATGGAGGGCCAGCCTCTGCTCTATGTAGACATTCAGTTGGTAGAATTGGGTCCACCCACATCAGGGAGGGAAATCTGCCTCATCAGTTTGGATGCAAATGTTATGTGTATCCAAACACCCCTGAAAACATACTCAGAATAATTGGCCAAATATCTGGGCAGCCCATTGCCCAGTCAAGTTGACACAAAACTAAACTTTACATAAACTTAAGCATTTCAAAGAATATAAGAGGTGTTGTTTCTCAACTTCTAGGAGACTGGAAATACCTTCATTCAAAAATCAGACAAATACAGTAATATTAAAGTAAATAGAGCATCATCCCATGAACATAGAAGCAAAAATCTTGGATGAAATATTAACAAATAAAACCCAGCTTTGTATAAAAATAGTACAGTTGAATTTATCTTTGGAATGCAAGGATGATTTCCTATAAGAAAATTTGTGTAATTCACTACATTAACAAACCAACAAAAAAGCATAGTTGTTTTTTAATCTGTCTAGGAAAAAAACACATAATAAATCTCAATATCTATTCATGAGGAGAAATATTCTTAACAAAAAAGGAATGGAGAAGATATAGAGAATCTTTAAAAACTATGGCAAATATTTTACTTAATAATGAAATGTCAGAAGTATTCTCTTTAAAATCAGAAATAAGATAAAGATGCCTTTACTACAGTTTTATTTAACAGCATACTGGAAATTTTGGATCATAGGACAAGACAAGAAAAGAAATATAAGGATTGGTTCAGGAGGCCAAGGCAGGAGGATCACAAGTTCAACCAAGCCTCAGCAAAAAAATGAGGCACTAAGCAACTCAGTGAGACCCTGTCTCTAAATAAAATACAAAATAAGGCTGGGGATGTGGCTCAGTGCCTGAATGCTCCTAAGTTCAATCCTGGTACCCCTTCAAAAAAAGAAATATAAGGATTTATAAAAAAGGAAAAATATGTTATTGCTATTATTATTATTTGCAGATGATGTCATAGTATACATTTAAACATCCAACAAAATCTGGACATAAATTATTAGAACATGTAGAAAGGTTGAGCAAGGTTACTAGATATAAGACTAGTATACTTACATGAACACAGATATATTTAATTCCCATGATTCAGTAACAATAGCTCACATTTTTTATAATGAAAAAATATTTAATTATGGTAAAAAGTATATAAAATTAGTCATCTTAACCCTTTAAAAATATACAGTTCAGTATATTAAGCACACTCATATTATTGAGCAGTAGATATCCAGAATATTTTTTTGCCATGCAAAACTGGAACTCCATATTCATTAGACAACCACTCACCACTTCCCCCTCCCCCACACCACTGCAACTATTACCCTTCAGTCTCAATGAATTTGGCTACTTTTGATGCCTGGTGCATGTAGAATCACACAGTATTTGCCATTTTGTGACTGGCTTGTTTCCCTTAGCATAACATCCTCAAGATTCATCTAGGATGTGGTATGTATAAGAATTTCCTTTGCTTTTCAAGCTGAATAATATTCCATGGAATGTATGTATATGCCACACTTTGTTTATCCATTCATCTGTCAAAGAATATTTGGGTTCATTCTACCTCTGGCTATTGTGAATCACGTTGCTAGGAATGTGGACAGGCAAATATCTCCTTGAGATTCTGGTTTCAGTTCTTCTGGATATATACTTAGAAGTGTGTTTGCTTGGTTATATCATTCTATTTTTAATGTTTTGAGGCTTCCCCATACTGTTTTCTGTAGCAGTCATACCACATTATATTCCCATCAACAGTACACAACTGTTTCAATTTCTCTACATCCTTGTTCATGCTTGTTATTTTCTGTTCATTTGGATGATTTTGTTCATTTTTCGATTTGCAAATATATTCATGTTGTATGCTTTTGTAGTCTTAAAATCTCCACATCTATGGTTTTGTCTGCTCTCTCCTTTATCAGATTTCTTTCTCTTTTATATTTTTCTTGATTCATCTCACCAGATGATTATCTAAAGAAACAGCATTTGGGTTTTTAAATCATGTCAACTTTTAAATGTTTCGTTATTGTTACACTTTAGCTATTTTCTTTATTAATTTCTTCTATTTTCTGTTTTGTTTATTGTTGTTTTTCAATAACTTGCTTTGGATGCTTAGCTCATTTTTTTTCATTTTTTACCACTTAATAACAAAAGCCATTGAGCTTCGAATTGTCCTGTGAGTGCAGGAATAGCTGCACCTTGCAAGTGTTGAGTGTGGTTTTGCCATGGTCTTATTTTCTAAATATTCCACAACCTGGGCTGGGATTGTAGCTCAGTTGGAGAGCGCTTGCCTCGCATGCGTGAGGCCCTGGGTTCGATCCTTAGCACCACATACAAACCAATAAAATAAAGATATTGTGTCCAGGGGCTGGGATTGTAGCTCAGCGGTAGAGCGCTTGCCTTGCATGCATGAGGCCCTGGGTTCGATCCTCAGCACCACATACAAAAGCAATAAAATAAAGACATTGTGTCCATCTACAACTAAAAAACAAAAACAAAAAACAAAAAAAAAAGATATTGTGTCCATTTGCAACTAAAAAAATATTTTTAAAAATTAAAAATAAATAAATAAATATTCTGCAACCATAATCTGATTTCCTAGTTCATAAAATGATTATTAAACAGAGTAATTTTCCATTTCCAAGAAGATGTGAACTTATTCTCTTTGTAATTAGTTCCCAGTTCTACTACACTAAGGTCAGAACAGTGTGGCTTGTGTTTTCCATTTTGGTGTGTAATGGGTCTTCTTTCTGCTTGGTTAATGATCCACTTTTCTAAATGCTTCATGGGCATTTGAAAAAAATGTATATTTCTTGTCTACATAGCACTTTTTACTTTTTTCATTTTATTTATTTGTATTTGTGTGTGTGTGTGTGTGTGTGTCTGCTGGGATTGAATCCTGGGCCTTGTGCATGCTAAGAACACACTCTACATTGAGGTACATCCCCAGCACAGCATTTTAACTTATATGAAAGTCCTGTATGTATTTGTCTCCAACTCTTAGCTTTATTTTCTCACCTATGGGCCTGCCTGTCTCTTATTTGGTATCTGTCAAGCACCGGATAACATTGTTTCAGTTATGGGGAATTTTAATTGCTATAGGATCAGTACCTCTCCCAGAAATTCCTTTTCAGTATAAAAAAATTTTTTTTGGTTACTCATTTGTATATATTTAATGTGGATTTTAGAAACCAACTGTCTAGCTTTTCTTTCTTAAAAAGGCATATCAACATATGTAAAGAACGCAAAAAACTTAACACCAAAAAAGCAAGTAACACAATCAATAAATGGCCTAAGGAACTGAACAGACACTTCATAGAAGAAATATAATCCATCAACAAGTACATGAAAAAATGTTCAACATCTTTAGCAATTAGAGAAATGCAAATCAAAACTACTCTAAGATTTCATCTCATCCCAGTCAGAATGGCAATTATCAAGAATACAAACAACTATAAATGTCAGCAAGGATGTGGGGACAAAGGTACACTCATACATTGCTGATGGGACTGCAAATTGGCACAATCATTATGAAAAGTGGTATGGAGATTCCTCAGAAAACTTAAAATGGAACCACCATTTGACCCAGCTATCCCACTTCTCAGTTTATATCCCTAGGACTTAAAATCAGCCTATTACAGTGATGCAGCCACATCAATGTTTATAGCAGCTCAACTCATAATAACTAAACTAGGGAACCAACTTAGGTGCCCTTCAACACATGAATGAATAAAAAAATATGTAGAATATATGTATGATGAAATATTATTCAGCCCTAAAGAAGAATGAAATTATGGCATTTGCCAGTAAATGAATGGAGCTGGAGAATATCATGCTAAGTGAGATAAGCAATCCCAAAAAACAAAAGTTGAATGTTTTCTCTGATATATGGATGCTAATTCACAATAAAAGGGAGGGCTAGGGAAGTTACCTTAGAGGGGAGTAAAGGGATGGGAGGGGATGTAGGGGTAGCAAGGATAGAGGAATGAATCAGACATTATTACCCTATGTACATATATAACTGTATGATTAGTGACATTATCCATCATGTACAATGAGAAGAATGAGAAATTATACTCCATTATATATGATGTATCAAAGTGCATTCTATTGTCATGTGTAACTAATTGAAACAATTGTTAAAAAAATTTAAAAAGTATATCAACACTTTAGTTGGGATCACATTAAACTGTACTTGGAGAGAATTCACCTCCTCTTGCTGAGTCCTCCTGCCAACCATGCTGTTTCCATTTGCTCACGTCGTCTCCAGAAGCTTCTTCAGCTTTTCCTTACAGGTCGTGAACATTTCCTGATAAATTTATGCCAGGAATTCCCCTCTATTATAAATGAGGTCTTTTCTTCCATTTTGTCTCCAACTGGTTGTTTTTATATATGAAAACTGTTAACTTCCACATATTGATTTGCACCCTACTACCTTGCCGAACCCTCCTGCTGTTTATGGTAGCTTTAAAATTGATTCTTGTGTGTTTTCTGGGTCTATGACCATATTATCTGTTAACAGTATTGCTTGGCTTCCATTTCTAATTTTTGAATCCTCTAAGTTCCTTCTTTTGGTTAGTGCCTTCAGCTCAGTGCATGATGCTAGTGTGAAGCACGCTAGTGTGAATCTTTTGGGGGGGGGGTACTGGGGATTGAACTCAGGGGCACTCGACCACTGAGCCACATCCCCAGCCCTATTCTGTATTTTATGTAGAGACAGGGTCTCACTGAGTCGCTTAGCGCCTCGCTTTTGCTGTCCTGGTTTTAAATATGCCATCCTCCTGCCTCAGCCTCCCGAGCCACCAGGATTACAGGCGTGTGCCAACCCAGCTTGAAGCAGATATTCTTGTCTTACTCTTGGTTTTAGTGGAAATGCTCCAAGTGTTTTCTCACGAAGCATGAAATGGCCATTGGGGCTGAGAGAGATGTGGCCCATCATATTGGGGAAGAATCTACATACCTCTGTTTTGTTAAGTTTCTATCAAAAATGAATGTTGAATTTCTTTTAAATACATTTTTGCTATGGATGAAGAAGATGAAGTGAGTTTTCTCCTTAGATCTATTTCTACTATGAATTGTATTAGTACATTCCTTAATGAACAATTTGTGCGTTCATCAAATAAACGTTTGGTTATGATATGTTCATGCCTGCAAACATTACATGATATTGTAATGTGCCGTTAGATTTGGTTTACTTACGTTTTAGTTACAATTATTTCATTGCTTCTTGTAAGTGCTTATAGTTTTTTTTAAGGCAATCTTTCTTACATTCGGGTATCAATGCTGTACTCGCTTTATTAAAATAATTAGAAAGATCTCACGTGCGGACACACACACATCCTTTCGAGGCTCTGAAACTGTTTAAGTGATGTTGGAATTATCTGTTCATTAGAGACTTGGTAGAATTTCCTGGGCCTGGTACTTTAGGGGTAGATGGCTCTTTTAACTACTCTAACAATGTTCATCTGGAAATATTTAGATTTTCTATGTCTTCTGTAATCAAGCTTGATCATTTATATTTTGGGGGCAAATTGTCAAATTCACCTAGGCTTTCTAATGTTTTTTACATAGAGTTGACCTACGTATTGAACCTATGGGCACTTTACCACTGAGCCACATCCCCAGCCCTTTTTATTTTTTATTTTGAGCAACTCACTAAGTTGCTTAGGGCTCTGCTAAATTGTTGAGGCTAGCCTCAAACTTATGATCCTCCTGCCTCAGCCTCCCAAGACATTGGGATTGCAGGCAGGTGCCACTGTGCCTGGCACTTTCTTCTCTTTCTCTGGTTATTTTTCCTTTATTGGAAATCGCACCTGCTGCCCTGCAGGCCACCTCATGCTCAGGCACAGCTCTGTATGTTTCAATGGCTTATTGAGATCAGATGGGGATCCCTTGTGCTTAGGGATGTCACCTGGCCTGGGTGTAATGACCGTGGACTCTGGAATTAAATGGACTTGGCTTAAGATTTTGGCTCAGCCACATACTGGCTGAGTAGCTGTGAGTGATGGGCTGAGGCTTCCTCTTGTGCAAAGCAGGGTCAACGACAGCCCCTCGTCCCGAAACTGTGACAAGGACTCGCTAGCTGACAGTGCATGTGACTGCCTGCACCCAGGGACTGGCACACAGCAGTTTCAAAAATCACCAGAAGCTCCCCAGACCCAGGATGGCTCTTCTTCTCCTCACCAAACATCGCCCCAGCACGCGGCCCTGTCCCCAGACAGCTCTTCCAGCAGCGGCAAAAATTGTCCGAGTTTCCAATGCATCAATGTCACCCTCCCGTGTTCCTGTGGGGCACGTCCTCCATGCTCCCCTATTTTTATAGCCCTGTAGTAATTTCAGAGGGAAAAGGAGGGGGAAGCAGTTAAATAAAAAGGCCCAGTTCAGCATCTTGCCGCACAGCCTGGCCTGCCCACCCGAGTCAGCTGGCTCAGGCTGCGCATCCACAGGTGCAGAGGGCGCCCGGTGGACGCCTCTGGGTGAGACTCGGCCCCTGGCAGGCCTGGCCTACGCATCCCAGCAGCTGACCCACCCCAGCCCTTTCTTCCATCTGGCCAAGCCGGGGACTGGGGAGGACTCACGCTCTTCCAGGAGGATTTTGCTTCATAGGTGACAAAGATATTTTTAGAGACAGACTGAGCCCAGAGGTGATGGGCTCAGATGTAACCCACCTTGGATAAGTGGCACTGGGTAATAAGCTAAAGGTCAGAGGCATAGGGGCCAAAAGATAAGCCCAGAGCAAGGCACCCCGAAGAGGGACAGCCAACAGCCAGAGTGTGCTGCGCACACCCCATGATCTAAGCTCCCCGGCACCCTTTATCCTTAGAACAATCGATTTTATTATACCCATATTCCAGGTGCAAGACCGGAGGCTCAGACAGAAGCGTCTGAACCAAGGTTGCACAGCCAGCAAGCGGCCGATTGGGGGCTGTCTCCTCTGAGGCCAGTGGATGGCCAAGTCCACGCAGAGAGCCGCAAATCTAGCCAGACTCCTATTCTAACCACAAAGTCCTGGCAGACTCTGTCTCCCATATTTGCCCCAGTGACCTGTGGGGCACTGAGAGGCTCAGGCCCCAGGGAGAGTGACCGTCACCTGCCAGCCCATTGCCAGCACCTCCAGTTCCCTCTCCCACTCCAAAACCAGAGCAGGAATGACCAGCTAGGGCCACTTCATGTTTGTGTGGCTCCTCCACTGTGGCCTCTGCTGCAGGGACAGCGTTGCCCAGAGCTGGGGCACCGGGGGAGGGAGGGACTTTTCCCATGACACCCGACTTTTAATTATTGGGAAGTGATTGTCGGTTTACACAGCAGTATTTATCCAGCAAATTGCTAATTAATGCACTGAAAAATGCCAAGTGGTGTCAAATATTTGCTTTTATTTGCAGTACCAAAATATTTTTATTTTTGGTGAGACCCAGAATGGATGAGAAGGTGCTGAAATGTTTAAACAGCGAGTGTAAAGTTTAAGCTGAATATTGAACGGGGGGAGGGCTGGGCTCTGTGGCTGGGGCCCTGGGGGTTTTCTGTGTACTGGAGGAGGCTCAGAGGCAGCCCAGAGAGCAGCGTGCAGCCCTGGATAGGCAGGGCACCAGCCAGCCTCCGTCAAGGGCACCTAGGGCCAAGATCATCCTAACTATAGTCCCTCGCCACCTTCTTCCTCCTCCTTAGCATCACTGCCACCTTCACTGTCACCTGTCCTTGGCTTGGCAGAATAGGTCTTAAAAATGGCATTTGAGCTGAATGATACAGAGGATCCTGCCATGTAGAGATACAGAGATGGAGCTTTCTGTGTGGCATGAACAGAAAGTGCAAAGGCCCTGTGGCAGGAAAGGGTTTGGGAAGGGGTACTGACGTGGATGGAGCAGGGTGCCTGAGGCAGGGCAGGAGCTGATACTGGGAGACAGTGGGCCTCCCACAGTGAAGAAGTAGTTGGAATTTGATTCTAACCACAACAGGGAGCCATGGGGAGCTCAGAGGGGAGAGATGGCGTTGGTTTGCACTAGGAAAGCTCCTGCTGCCTGCGGATGGAGAAGAGGTCCTGAGACCAAGGTGGGAGCAGCAAGACCCCTGCAGTGAACATCCTTGAGCTGCAGGGTCCAGTGAGCCATGGTGGGGGCGTGGAGATGGAGGGAGGGATGCTGTAGGTGGCACCTACAGCCTTGCTGTTGGAAGGGACAAGGACTTCCTGGGCTCCAGCAAGTGGCCAGCTCCCTCCTCGGTATCCAGAGACGCAGCAGCCCCCCAGGGTTGAGGATTCAGTTCCCTGCTGAATGAACTGGTCTCCCCTAAAAGGATCGAGAAGCCACAAGGGTAGTGCTGCGTGACCCCTGGGACCATCAGGGCCTCGCCCACCAGGGGGGAAGCTACCCTTGAGCTGCAGGGGGCCGTGGTCCTCCCCGGAGCCCAGAGCCGGCTTTCGGACTCCCCTTCTTTTAGGAATAAGGACAGTAGAGCACTTTGCGAAGTTTCCCCCACTTTGTGAGCTGGGCATCATCACCCCCTTTCCAGAGGAGGAACCATTCCCTGGCCTTAACCTTGACCGGCCCAGACGTGCACTCACCTGCTGGGGCAGGGACACTGCCCCCCACCCCCCACCCGCTCTTGCTCCCGCAGCAGCACCAACCGGCCAGGAGCCTCCCTCTCCGGTGCCTCTGGCCCACTCCTGAACCACCCTGCTCCCGGCCTCAGCTCCGGCTTCCTTCCCCAGGGCCTCTGCCTGGCCCCAGGACACCAGCCAGGCACAGCTGGCAGGCATGCTCACATGGGGGACACCAGGAGGAAGCACAAAGTCCGGCGCCCCCTGTCCTGCTTCCTTTGCTTGGAGGGTGCTCTTGGGGGGCCACATGCCTGCATTGCTCTGTGGGGCTACACGCCTGCATTGCTGTCCCCTTTCTGTCCTGTTATCCCAACATGCTCCCAGGATGGAAACAGTCCCCCAAAAGCAGGCCCTCAGGGGAAGGGGAAGAATGAATTGGAATGAGTTTTGAGCTTTGGCCAGCTGGGTTCTGGCGAGGCACAGGTGCTGAGGACCATTAGCCACCATATGTAAGGGCTGTCCTCAGACAGAGGCAGAGGGAAGAGGCCACAAGCTGTCCTGCTGATGGCCTCTCACTCCCCCTTCCTGTCAGGCTTTGGGGTCAAAAGAGCCAGTAGGTCCCTGTGAACTCAGAGAGGATGAGATAGTCACGCAGACCTCCCCCATCACTCCATGCCCTTGGACCAGGGGTGCCCTGTGGCCAGTACAATCACCTGGGTTCAGTGTCCAAAAGGACACTGCGTCCACTTTCATCACCTGGACCTTAGGGGTCCTTGTGCCCTGGTCAGATTTCCAGATGTCTTCCTTACGTCTGGCCCTGTGGGTCTCACACTGAATTGGACTTCCTGGGATTTGACTCTTGGCACCACTAGAATTCGGTTCAAACTTTCCCTCTGGTGCCTTCCAGCTTCTGCATGGCTCAGTAGGCCGTGAGCTCACTGAAACTTTACCTGAGGCTCTGCAAGGGCTGTGTCAGGATGGATTGCCTTAGTAGGTTTCTGTCACCATAACAAAACACCTGAGGCTAAGTAACTTACAAAGGAAAGACTCTCAAGTTCTAAAGGTCGAGCCAGCCTGGGCTGAGCTCTGTTGAAGGCCTTATGGTGGCTGGCTCACCCATTGTGGGGGACCACGTGAGAGGGAGTGATCCCATGGCAAGACAGAAAGCCAGAAGAGACCAGAGAGGGACCAGGTTTACACTTCCATAAAACCCTCTCTAGAGAACTAACCGGAGTCCCGGAAAAACTACCTCAATCCCTCTGAGGGCAGAAGGATGACCAAATTGCTTCCTTCTAGGTCCCACTGTTAGTCAGCCTTCTGTCACTGTGACAAAATGCCTGAGGTAAACCAACTTAAAGGAAGGAAAGGTTTATTTTGACCCATGGTTTCAGAGGTTTCAGCCCATGGTGGCTTGGCCTGCAGGTTCAGACCTTGGGCAGAACAGTACCTCAAGGCGGGCTCATATGGTACAGGAGGTCTGCTCACCTCCTGAGGGAGGGCAAGCAGAAAAAGACCGAGGATCCAAGCATCCCCTTCAAGCACTTGCCCCCAGTGACCTAACTTGCTTGCACTAGGTCCCACGTCCTAAAGGTCTCACTATCTCCCACCAGCACTATAGGCTGGGGACCCTGCCTTTCATACATGGGCCCTTGGGGGACATTCAAGGTTCAGACACTAGCACCCACCTCTGAAAGACACCACCCTACTCCTGCCACACTGAGGACCAAGCTCCCAAAACATGAACCCGTGGAGGACATGTTCAAAATATATCCAAACCATAACAGGTGTAGAAGTTTAGGGTGACACCAGGAAGCAAAAATTAAAAGACCAATGATATCAAGGTCAGTAAGACGTGGAGCTGCTGACATTGTCACACGCTGCCAGTAGGGGGTGACACGTTGCAGTCACATTGGAGAACTTCTCATCAGCATGTACCAAAGCCACAAGTGCATCTACTTCGCTGCTCCACCCCTGACACCTAAGGATTCATCCAAGAGAAATGAACTGGTGTCCACAAAAGAGACATGCACAAGAATGTTCATTGCAGCCAAGACCCGAAAACAATCCCCATACCTGCCAACAGTAGGAGGCATAAATAAAACGTGGTATATTCCCACCATGGAAGAGTATACTGCCAGGAACAAACGAGCTGGACTTGTTGGTGCACACCTGTAATCCCAGCCACTCCAGAGTCTGAGGCAGGAGGATCATAGGTGGGAGGCCAACCTCAGCAACTTAGTGAGACTCTGTCTCAAAAAAAAAAAAAGGAAAAGAAAAAGGACTTTGGACATAGCTGAGTGGTAAATCTCCCCTGGGTTCAATCTCCGGTACTAAAGGAAAAAAATGAACTTCTCCCAGCAACACGGATCAAGCTCATGGACATAGTGTAGCGCCTAAGAAGCCCAACACAAGGAGGGCAGGCGGCAGGACTCCATTTATATGATGTTCAAGAACAGGGGAAACTGACCTGATTTGTGTGAAAACCAGGAAAGGAGTGGTGGCACTGTCCAGAGGAAACATTCTGGGTGCTGGATACGCTGTGTGTGTCTATGGGTGTAGATAAGACACCTGTGGTGCTGTGTACCTGAGGTTGTTCACTTGACTGACGGCTCCACCTTGGTCAATAATTACAAGCTGGCTGGGAGTGACACTCAGCACTTACCCAGCAAGAGTGAGGCCCTGGGCTCCATCCCCAACCCTGCAAAAAATAACACTTTTAGGGTTGATGAAGCACTTGACCGCAGCCTAAGAGAAACAAAGGTGAATAGAGCAGGAATGGGTAGACATTAAAGAATCCACGAGAATGTTTATCTGTAGCTCCTCAAAAAAGATTGTACCTAGGGGATTCGTTTTTCTAACTCTTCAAAAACAGAGAAGCGATAGTGGATAAAGGGATTATGCATTAGTACATATTTACGCATTTGTAATATTTAATCATCCAGAATACAATTTATGGAACTCTTACCATTAATGTTTGCTTACTGAACAAATATTATTAAAAAAAAAAATAGAACTCTCTCCCGAACATGTTATTACCCTCGCAGTTATTGCCCTCCGTGCAAATATTCTACTTAGTTATCCCATTGTATATCCCCCTAGATGTATATTTCAAATTCTACATAATTCATTCTCTTGTCCCTTTAAAAATCAGTCTTCTGATGATCTAATCAAAACCCAAATCCATTCCCTGCCATATTTTTCAGTAGTTGGTCCTTTCTGGACTTCATTTGTTATGTAGCTGGAGTTATTTTGAGATGAAGTATAAGATGAATCTAAAACATGAATTATTTTTCAAGGTACCAATCAGTTTATTTCAACAGTGCTTCTGGAATAACCCATCACCCACTCACTGGGGTGGTTTATTGTATTTAGTTGTCCTTCTTTTTTTAAAAAATATATATTTTTAGTTATGGGTGGACACAATGCCTTAATTTTATTTTTATTGGTGCTGAGGATCGAACCCAGTGCCTCCCGTGTGCCAGGCAAGTGCTCTACCACTGAGTCACAACCCCGGCCCCATGGGCTCTTCTAAGTCACTGAAATCTGTTTTGTTTTGTTCCCCATCAACGTTGGTTCTCTTATGTTTCAATACTCAGCAAGGTGATCACCAATGGTCTTTTTTTTCAGACTGTTCTTTGCTCTTCTGATGTTTCTTCCAGATGGATCTTAGAATCATTGTATCAAGTTCCTTCTGCAGGGCTTTCCGGTGTTTGCATTAAATCTGCAAATTAACACGGAGGTGGTTTGACGTTTTTACAATATTCGGTCCTCCCATGAAGAAATGTAGTGTGCCTCTCCATGTATTCTGGTCTCCTTTTATTTCACCAATAAAATTTTGTAGTTGTCTTTATATAGGTCACACGCATTTCTCATTAAGTTTATTCCTAAGTATTTTTCCATGGCTTCTGGGAGCCGTGTCCCTTTTTTCATGACAGTGTCTGGCGGAGTGTGGCTGGAATGTAGGAACGTGTTGATTGGGGTAAATAGGTCTCGTCTCTGGCCGCTTTGCTAAATGATTGTTTGTTTGTACACATCTGAGTTGCTTCCTTTGGATTTGGGGCCCCAAATCACATTGACTGGAAATACTCTTTGTTGTGTTGATGTTTGATGGGGCTCCAAGGCTGCAATCTGACAGGTCTTGAGGGACCCAGAGATGGCCTGTCATTCAGCTGCAGCCTCACCTTGGCTGAAACTAAACCTCTCCCCAGCTCCCACTCATCTAAGGCCTTGAACCCTCCTGTTCCTCCTCTCTACCCGGCACCTGGCCAGGACCTTGCAGCCTCTGGCAAAGGCTTCCTTCCAATTCTGTGGACTCTCTGAACCTAAGACTATGTTATTATGTGGCTCAAAGCAATAATCACCAAAAACCCAGGATTATCCAGTCCCTTGCCCAGGCTTCTCCTTAAAATCTTTAGTTTTTAAATCGCTGAAGCATGTATATGATTAACCAGAGAGGTTAAGGGAATCTTTGAGATTGCACAGCCATCAAATGATACATCTGGGATTCAAATATTTGTCCCTTCATCTCTGCCATGTCACTTCCCTCTGTAATGTCCCAGTTACTGTCCCCTACCCATCAGATGGGCCCCCAGAGTATCCAGCCCAGAAGAATTCTGCAGAATTCACCCCCACCTTGGGCATTATAGTGTGACCCCGAGGAACCAGCTGGTTCTGCCTGGCAGCTCAGTCCTGCCTGCTCCAGAGCTAGGCCCCCTCTGCCTTCTACTAACACCCCTTGTGTTTTGAAAGCGTGATGATCACATGCCAATGTTTCCTATGAAAGAATGTGGTCATGACAGGCACCCAAGTCCCAGGCTCCTGGGAGCAAATTCTGCACTGAATATTGCTCCTGTCCAAGAGCAGTTTCAGTAGCAGCAGACACAGCAATTAACAACAATAGCAGCAGCATTTAAGCTAGGGTTGAGATGCAGTTTGTCCTCAAAGGTTTATGTGTTGGAGGCATGGTCTTCAATGTGGCCATGTTGGGAGGTGGTGTACCTTTAAGAGGTGGGGCCTATTGGGAGGTCCTTAGGTCATTGGGAGGCACTTGAAAGGGATTAACCAAGGGACCCCAGCTGCACTCTGGCTCCCTGTCTTACCACACATCTCTCCTTCTCTCCCATGTCCCTGCTATTGTATTGTATTGATAATTCCATGAGTACTTTGCCAGAACCAAGCAATCACCAGCATCATACTCCTGAACCTCCAGAACTGTGAGCTCAATAAATTTTTTCTTTATGAATTATCCAGTCTCAGGCATTTTATTATAGTAACCAAAAAATGAACTGTTACTATTCATTTAGCTCTTACCATGGCCAGACACTGGTACATTATGCACATGATCTCATTTATCTTCACCACACCACCAAAAGTTAGATGCTCACATGTCCATTTTATAGATGAGAAAACTGAGGTTCAGGGAGGTAAAGCTACTTGTCTAAGGACATTCATCCCGTGAGCTGTAGAGGCAGAATCTGAAACTTGAAAGGTGATTCAGAAATCTGCTAACTGTTCTGATGTTTGGTTCTGGGGCTCCCTACAGTTTTCATGATGTCAGAAAGCTCCACCAAAGCTGCTCCCCCAACTGGTGTGGCATATGCATGAGCAGAGGTTTTATTAAAATGCAAGGACCCAGGCCCCCACGCTGAGGAATCAGTATCTCCAAGGGGCATCCTGAGGCCTGTGTTTTTAACGAATGTCTCATGGGGTCGGGTGATCAGCCAGGTCTGAGGATGACCTTTCCAGAAAAGGGGTACTTCACCACCTAAGGATGTAGATTGGCTGCTTTTATACTGAACCCCACTATAAATAAAGCAACTGACTCAAGAAATAATCCTTAGAGTGTTTTTGTCAGTTTAGCAAGTGAGGAGGAATTTCTAAATGAAGATTCCAGATCATTCACTGTTGTGAACGCTGTAAATATCTATAGAATTTAAAGAATATTTAAACTGATAGAAGCAACATCAATTCCTACTAATGCTACTGAAAGGCATGTACCAAGGCCAAGGACCTGAGTGAGGAACTCACCCAGAAGCCAAACCCTTTAGTAAGTCAGAGCATGGGAAGGAGACATCTTCACAAATGATTTCGATCAAATAAATGAGATGCTTTTTAAACCTGCTAAACGGTAAGATAAACATTGTAAACATCACCAAAGTAACGTGAGCCTGAGAATTAACCCTACCTGAGTTTGATACTGACTTCTCCCACCCCCAACTGTGTGGCTTTAGGCAGGTGGCACGATTCATCTGAGAGATGACCTCATAGGCCTGTTGTACTAATCGAGATAGCAAGCGAGATGGACGTGGGCCGTGGCCCACAGCGGGCCCTCAGGAATGGACCCTGCTGGTGACACAACGCTGCAGTCTTAACTGTGACCTGTGTACAACGCGTGCCCTTTTCTGGAGACCACAACCAAGACTCACACTCAGAACCCAGGATTGCCCAGTCCCTGCAATCCCACATGAGGTCAGCCCCGCCACCTGCTGTCCCCTTCTCTCCCTCTTCCCCTCTGGCTCCATGGTCCCCGTTCCCCATGCATCCCAAACCCAAATGGGAAATGTTGACCCTACCTCCCACGAAATTCAGCATTTCCTCCCATCAGGAGCACAAGGGCAGCAACACCCACAGCTGCCAGCAGTGGAAATCACAGCTATTTGCACATCACATTGCAATTGCTCCCGATTTCCCAGAATATCCTTCACGCTTATCCCCGCCTTGAAATCGTGACACTGATCAGAGCTTCCAGCAAATCTTGCTCTTTCAATAAAGAAGCACACTATCACCATGGCGCAAATGACGATGTTGTGCCATTTTACTTCCATGCATCAGTTTCCCTTGTAATCCTGTACATAATATCTTATGCATTCAAAAACCTCTGCTTCCGGAAAGGACTCTAGGCTTCTCCACAATGCCAAAGGGGTCCACGGCAGACACAGTGAGCCTTGCCTTTGAACTTCTGTGGCAGGTTCCAATTATGCTCCCCATTTCACATGTGAGAAAACTTGGAGGGCTCGAGTCATTGTCCAGGGGCACCTGGCTAATGAATGGTGAAGCATCCATGTGCCCTTGACATCCTTGGGGCCAGCGCTGTCCCCAGCATCACCTGCTCCCCGGGGCCGAGCACACAGCTATGTCTCTGACGTGGCCTCTGTCCCCCAGGGGACCCAGAGCAGGGGAGAGATAGATTCCTCTGCACACTGACACATGATCCGAACTGTTTACTTGTTGGTCACAACAGAAGATACTGGTCTGGTTCCCCCTTGGGGAGTGAGGAGGCCTGAGTGTGCCAAGGCCGGGGTGGGGTGGGGTGGGCCTTGGGACTCGGTTGGAGTATGCCAACCAAGTGAGCTCTGGGTGAGTCCTTGAAGGCAGGCCCAAGGAAGGGTCCCAAGAGCCAGACCAGAAAGCACAAGGCTGTGTCCGGGGCTGAGGGCTGAGGGGCCTGGGAGAGAACGGGGTGACGAAGCCCCCAGCTAGCCCCGGAGTTATTCAACACCACTGTTAGGGATTCGGTGGACATTCCTTGACTGGCAAAATGAGAGAATGAAGGAACAAACAGGTTCACCTGGACCCAGCAAAGGCTGGGCCAGCCAGGAGCATCCGGAGAGATCGGGAATGATGACCTCTCCCAGACAGTCACCTCGTCTTTTCTGTGTCCCCATAGCAGGGCCTGGCCAGGCTCCCCACTATCGCCTCCTATAGAAAAGTCACTTCTCTTGCTCTCATAAAGCCTGACCCTCAGGGACAGAGCCAGGGAACCCAAGCTGGAGGAGTCACACTCCTCAGGTGGAGGCAGTAAGGGGAGGTGAGAAATGGGAGCTCTCAAGCCCCAGGGATGGACTCCCTGCCCCCAACATAGCCGGGCCCTCAGTGTCCAAGCACAGTGTCCCTGGCGGGGTCCTGCAGCCTCACTGATTCATCCCACCAGTGTGTGCTAAGAGCCCACTGTCTGCCAGAGAGCATTCTAGCACCGAGGAGCAGCACGCACAACAGGCCGGGTCCACTCACAGGAGTTGAGGGAGGAAGAGCGTTTCAGATGGTGGTGAATCCTGAGAAGCCAACTCCACCTGTAGGGCAAGGCGGTGCCGCCATGCCTGCCACCCATTCTTAGCCTGTGATGAGGTACCCAGCTTTGCAAACACGGAAATCCCACCAAAGGCCTTTTCTGCCAAAGTTCTGAGATTAATCACATGAAATCCATCACCTGGCACTAATGTGAAAGACTGTTCTTCACCTGGGTAATCTTAGCAGAGAAGGAAACCAAGAGAAAAAAAAGAAGAAAAAGAAAAAAGAAATCCAGGTCAGACCCAAAAAAGGAAAGACCTTGAATTGCACCGTTCTTAAAAGCACTTAAAAGGAATTGAATTAGAACTGAGACAAAAAAAAAAAAAAAAAAAAAAAAA